>CAIGRR010548042.1:0-11265 GCA_903798365.1 Fraxinus sp. 1973-6204 | reverse complement strand
TCTTTTATACAAATGTACGTAATGAGATTTTATAATACAAATTTTCTTCTAACCTTAATATTCAAGACGCTAATATTACCTTAAAAATACCACAACCCGTGCATTGCACGGGTGTAAAACTAGTACAAGAAAAAAGGGTTATTTTTGGCTCTCGATTCTGGGTAAATGTGACAAATAGGTTATATTCACTTGCTCGTCCGTTTCAATTTGACTGAACTCGATTCATCGCCATCACTAGTTTTGAATACTAGAATCGAAAAGCAAATCAAAACTTGTCGACTCTAATACCTAAAATCGCTTAAAACTTGAGCAAAATTTGAAGCGAATTGTTCAATTGGTTTTGATTGATTTCGGTACTTTGCAAGTAAAACTATATGTTAAATTGCTTGCTTATACTTATACATACATATCTATGCAAAATCTTTCAACCTTTTGGTATGTAAAGTTACCTTTTGCCCTGTTTGGTGTGATAACCCCAAGGGATTGTGGATTTTTTTTCTACCAATTGAGGCTTGGGGTCGGGGAGCACCGTAACTAAGAGAGCCATTCCATTTAGGGCGAGACAAAATGGGCCGTCTTTAATTTATTTTTCACTCATTTTCAATTATACATTCACACAATAAAATATTCTACACGTAAATTCAAAATTTTTTCCATACTTTCTAACAATACAATCTTCAAAAAATAATATTCAAAACATAATTTTAATTTTTTACAATTAAAGGCCACTAAGCAGTAGCTTAACTCGCCTTTAACTGTCCTCTTAACTTATCTTTCATGGAAATATTTATAGATATTTTTGGTTTATTCTTATGGCTTACATAAAAAGTATTTAAAGTTTATTATGGTTTCACCATTCATTGTGCAAATTTTAAAAAATAACATATACACCATGTTTGATACATATTAAAATTTTCATTCTCGTTCTTCTACTCATTTTCGACCATACATTCTTCAATAAAATAATATTTTTCATCATATCAATAACTTTTCAGTCTTTTTCAACCACACATTCTCTATCAATTTACTATTCCAGAATACATTTTTCCAAAATAATGTGGTTCAAACACACCCTATAATCTAACTTGACATCCATTAAGTGCCAAGTTGAAATAACAGACAAATAAATTACATGGCCAAACTCAAATTAATTTGAGTAAAACGATATTTACAAATCCATCTTTTGTCTAAATTAACCCCAACTCTAACACAAAAGTAATAGCAGTCTATAATTCTGAAAACGATATTTACAGCTTCATCAAATGATTGAGGGACTGGCCTGAAATTAGGCAATATAATTCAACTCGAACTAATAAAGTGAATTTTTTTTTGTCAAATTATGATTTTAATTTTAATTAATTATTCATCCCTATACCTTTGATAAATGATAACAAAACAGAATATTTATTTCCTTTGCTAACATAAACATAATCACTTTCAGTCATTTTGACCCATGTGGCAAAATTTTAGAAAAGTCAAAAGTTGCTTTCGAAACTAAAAAGATACTTTTGAATATGTTTGAATAATTTTTTTAAAGTATTTTATCTGACTTATAAAAACTTTTAAGAGAAACCTATGATAGCTTCTTCAACACACTCTATTACTAGAAGCAAAAGTAAAAGTACAAGCAGAAGTTTTACCGAACGGACTCTTATTTTAATCCATGAGTACACGAGGTTCAATTGCACTTGCACTTTGGTCGCTATCTTTACAAAAGGGGTTTTAAGAGAGAGTTGTACTCAAAACAGATTTCACAACACAAGCTTTTTATCTAACAATGAAAACATTTAAAAAACTAAATGAAGTACATAATTTAGCAGAATTCTCCGGTGATCCAAGTCTGTCTTCTCTGCTTCCAAATCCACAAAACAAAAAAGGAACAAAATGAAAGTTACCAGCAAGTAAGAATTCCAAAAAAGTATTTTGCCCTAATTCAAGAATGCATGTAAAATCCAGTAGTTTATGCAGAAATGAAGAACAAAATGCTGGATGATATTCTAATAAACACTCCATTGTATAATATTACATAACGAAAGGAGGAACAAGCCATACTTTTCAGTTCAAGACTCTGCCTTGAGACTTCGCTCCAGGTATGCCTGCAGGAGAGAGCAAAAGTAAGGTCTTAGCATCACAAAATATCAGACACGAATAAAAAGACAGATAACCACTATATTCACGGGAAAATGAGATGTATATCACATTATGCATATGTGAGTATCAAACATATATAAAAATGAAAATATGTAAATTCTCAGAGGACGGCGATTTTCCTTTATTGAGATCAGGCCAGTGAGAAGAAAGGTAGTCTTAGCATTGAGAACTATCAGACACAAACAAAAATACTGACTATCAGTATATTCGTGGCAGAAAGAGACGTGTATCACATTACAGTGAACTATGGAATATCTAAGTATAGGTTAGCGATGAAAATATGTACTCTCAAATAAGACAATTTTCTTTTATTGAAACCAATGCACAGGAAAAACAAAAGTAGGATCTTAGCATTGAAATCTATCAGAGACAAACAAAAAGACGGAAAATCAGTATATTTTTAGAAAAACAAGACGGGTGTTGCATTATGCGGGTGAATGTGCATAAGCACCCTTCTCCGTATTCCCACAATCAAGCTGGCATGTGTGATTTGGTAGGCAACAAAAATATAAGGATATTTTTTTTTATTTTTCTTGTTTTTGTTTCTCCTCTTATTTTGAGTGAGATTCTGAGGTGCAGGAAGAAGCAATCAATATGCTCAAGCACAATCTCCAAAAGGTCAGCCATCAAAAAGTTCAGGACTCAATAATGAACCTCAACAGCTAAAAGTAAAATTGAGGACTTGCCTGAATGAGTTTGGTAATTTTAGGTTTAGAAGCAGTCAAGTATTGCTCTACTTTATTTTGTGCCTTAGGAATATGATCGTCTTGAATTGTACTGGTCACTTTCTCAACCACCTTTTTCACAATGGTTTTGTGAACTTCCCGACTCATCCGACCTTCCTTCCATGTAGGCTTTAGCATCTCCTTAACAAACTCAACAAGAGCATTCTTGAACAATCGCATTCCCTTGTCATACTTCATAGCACTGCCTTCATCAACTTTCCTGTGGCCACCCTCATTTTCAGGATGTTTATTTTCTTGCCCACCCTTGCTCTCCTCAACAGTTTGACCGCCTCCATTGACTTCAGGACTTGAATTTATTTTCGGTTCTTTTGCTTTTGGACTATGCTTCACAGTAGATAGCAGTGCGGGCATCTGATTTTTCTGTTCTACTGAATCCGACACAGTTGCAGATGCTAGATTATGGTTGCTCTCAATATCCGCCTTGCCATTTCCAATGGAATCCAACAGATCAAGAGAACTTGTAGCTGGATTTGAATTCATTTTGTTGATGAGGGGGACAAAATAAGCAGTATCAGAATAAGAAGGCACGCTCCTCGTTGAATTGGATGTATCAAATCCTGGCTGTTCTTCATTCACAAACCTCTGAGACATAAATGCCGAAGAGTTTATTACAGGAGCACCCTGTTCGCCAGTTTTACCAACTGGTGATTTTGTCATTTGAGCAGCCTGCTCATTGGCTACAGCATTGGAAACAAATTGAGAAGCCTGGAGTTCTGACATATCCGGTGTTTTAACAGCATTCTGAAGGTTCTGCGTCTGACTTTGCAACCTTGAAGGAGAGATTTTAAGTTGCTGAGGCCCATTCAAGTCAATGAGCACATGTTGATTTCTATCAGTTTCATTTGGAAATGAGGAATCTCCAGGGAACAAGTTCTCGTCATTTTGATTGAAGATCTGTCCAGGTAAAAGAAGTGGGTGTTTGACATTTCCGGAACCATTTACTTCAAAAGCATCAGACCCAAATAAATGTACATCATTATCCTCTACAGGTCCCTGGTGGTGCTGCTGAATATGTGAATCAGAAAAAACATTCTGTTGTGAGGTTTTTATAGCAAGACTGTGGCCCTCTTGCATTGTATTTCGTCCATAAGCATGTGAAATTCCATCCTCATTTGGCAATTCAGAATCATGGAAATTAATTTCTTGTTTGTCAGTTATACTTTCTTTACCCATAGATACGGTCATGCCCATGTCCACATCATGACTACCACTTCCCCCAATAAGAGAAAGTTGTTGGTCTCTCTTCAAATAATTGTCATTCTGTTCTGGGATTCCCCAAGTTCTGCTCTTGTTTTCCAAACTATGGTCCAATCTATCATCAGTTCTTCCTATAGCGGTTTCACCAACAATGTTCATGTTAGCCACGACAGTTTCAGTCCACCCAGTGGACTTCACTTTGACTGAATCATCCCAACTTTCATTCCACCATTTACCCCTGTCGTCCAAACTCAAGCTGCTCGTGTCTTGACCTGGCCTGCCTTCAAGATTGTTCAGCTTTGGACCTTCATGAGAGAATCTGCAATTATCCCGATTGCACTTGCCTGCTGCAAAAAACTTGCAGGAGGGTTTCACATTTTTGTTTGCTTGTTGCTCGATGTCCCTACTGAAGAATCCATCTCTAGAACCTTTGCCATAACTATCACCAGAAGCTTCGTGATGAGAAAATCTGCATGTGTCTCCCCAACGACAGTTACCCTTCATAAAGTCTCTGCAAGGAAATGCATTTCTACTTTGGTTTCTGAACTGCTCATCTTCTTCATAATAAAGATCATAAACATCATTTCGGGATCGGGTCCCAGGACCTCTATCGTTAGAATGACCTGAAATATGGCCAAGCTCTGGTCTATTTCTCAAATTTTCTGCTCTGTCATCTTCGACACGGTCTCGATCACTGCATCTGATATTATCAGGGTGAAGAAATCTACATTGACTGCCTCTCCTGCACCTTCCTGTGGCAAAATCTCTACAGGTTCGGGATAATTTTTCATGCC
This sequence comes from Fraxinus sp. 1973-6204, assembly GCA_903798365.1. Classification (NCBI taxonomy): domain Eukaryota; kingdom Viridiplantae; phylum Streptophyta; class Magnoliopsida; order Lamiales; family Oleaceae; genus Fraxinus; species Fraxinus sp. 1973-6204. The sequence continues at coordinate 6,377 of CAIGRR010548042.1, read as the reverse complement.
TACTTCCATCACCCCATCCACTAGATTGTCTATGATCACGGATAGGGGTACGACTTCTTGTCTGACCCCTTACACTGTCATCGCCTCTGCCTCTACTCCTACTCCTGCTCCTGCTCCTGCTCCTGCTCCAGCCCCTTCCTCTGTCCCTTGCCTTGTCCCTGCTTTGACTCCTGCCTCTCCCGCTCCCGCTCCCGCTCCTGCTTCTGCTTCTGCTTCTACCTCTTCCTAGATACCTAACATCAAATGACAAGCAAGTTATACGATCAACAAAAGATGCACGAAGCATACTAAAGCAATTATTCAGAGAAAAAAGAACATTCATAAGATCCCAAATATTATGATTTGATAAATAACAAGTTCCCTGCTATTACAGTGTACTTGTTTTACTAGAGCAACCCATAGGCTTGCCATAACATGCACAAAAGAAATCTTCCAGTCAACAACTGAAGATCGCTGTAGCTATTCCCATCAAGGAAAAAAAAAAAGAAATATACGCAGTTTCAGTTCCTCGGTAGCTAGAAGTCAAGTATATAAAACAAATACCAAATGCATTTTTAATGTAAATCTGACAAATCTCAAATTGTTCACACACTACTCTTCATAGAAACATCACATCATTATGGCACTCAAACTTCAACTTAGGAAAATGAATAAACAAAAAAACAATTACAGACCTGCCAGAACCGCTCCAATCGTATTCCGGAGTGTGATCACGCTTACGCCAATCCGCTACATCAAAACCAGGAGACAAATTTTTGTTATAGCTTTTTCCCCTGCCTATTTCTTTCGCTTCAGCGATATCTTGTCTATTTTTGAAGAAGCTGTCGACTACGGGTGCTACTGTTCTCCCCTCTAAAGATTCCCAATTTGGCCTTCCAGAATGATCTCTGGACTTCGGTGCACTAGCGATTAATGATGCAGAAAATCTGTTGCGGCGCCCACTATCAAAACTTGAATGGTTCTCCTTCCCAGTTGAAGAATTAAATTCAGTCATTCCAGAAAGATGTTTAGTCTCATCCTCCATATCCCACAATGATTTGCGTTTTCTACTTTCACCCATCGCATAGCCTCACAAAGAAATGCCCGCAATGTCTATTTTTGCTTATGCAGTACAATCTGTCAAAAATGAGCAATGGATATGAATTAGCAAACATGGTAGTTTTCTATTCATACCCGTTTTCATTATTTCCTTGTGCAGAAGTGTTCTCATAGGATAAGGTGCTCTGATGTTAATCTACAAGTATCACCAAATATAATGACAAGAAACTAACAGTTCAACTAACAAACATGGCACAAATTATGTTAGCTTTTCCAAGATAAAAAAGGAATAACTTTCGCTGTAGACACTACTGATGAAGATAGGATGTATTAGAGACTGCTAAAATGATACTGGCTAGGATAACTTTGAAGGATACAAAATGCACCACCCAAGGAGGAATATGACAAGTAATACATGGTCAGAGCTCACGCCTCGAGGAAATCCAACAAAGACATGAAGAATTTTCTAAAAGAAGTAAAACACAGCTCTCAAATAATAATAGACTTAATATTCAAACTCTAAAGTCTCAAAAGCTTACAAAACCGAGGTTTATAAGCTGAGCGTTGGAACAACCCTTCAAGCATGGGAAATTTCCAAAGCATTCTTTCTACCATTGACAATAAAATTAATGGAAAAAAAAAATGGATTCTAATTAACAAAATGGGCGACAATTTAAAGCATGAGAATTACAAGAACATTGAAACCTCTTAGGAACTCCCCTACAACTAGAAAAGAGGGAAACCTCTACCATCCCCGAGTAGCCAGCATAACCATTCAGGAGAGACGAAGATAACTTTATGTAGAGAAGTCCAAACTGAGATCCATACGATTTGTGGAAATCCTAACTTGATAGGCTTTCAGATGACACATTACTTTTCAGTAAATATATATTCTTCACTATCAGAATTAACTGAGTCCAAAAGCCGATTATACAAGACCTTGGAGAACTAAAAGTGAGTAAAATTTAACTTCTCTTTCTTCAAAGTTGATAAATAATGTCACTCGTGTCAACCACACAAATTGTAAAAGACAAGTCCTCAAGTCAAAGTCGTTTTCACCTGGGTAAAGAGAAAGGTCAGCATCCATAAATAGGATGAGATCCATTTTGAATGCATTTTGGCCAATACGTCGAGAGAGTAAAAGGGACCATCAGCTTTTCACTCAACATACTTCAGTTGGGAAAACCATTTCTTTAGAAGATGAGTATATTAAGCGTTTGTTTGGGACAGATTTTTTCAAGTGAAAAATGAATTTTTTGGATAATGTGTAATTAAAAAGTAGGAAAAAGTTAAGGGGCCCTTAAAATGTGAGGCTGAGAATGAATTGGGTGAAATATTTTAAAAACTCTCCCAAACAAGCTCTAAATCACCTTAATTAAATTTAACTGTTCTTGATGGCAATCCTCACAGGCTTCTCGGTTTGCTTAAGTACCTTGTCTTGAACTAGTTTGTGCATGTTCTTAGTGACCACAGCTCTTTCTTGAGAGTCTGTAATAACAAGAAATATGATGTGTAGCCAAGTCCAACGCATTTATTGGCTTTGGGGCAAAAATGATTTCAATTTGACTCCATCCAGTAATTTGCCTTGTAGACTTAGTATAAGCAAATCCAATTTGAGCCAGAATGAGATCTATTGTCGTATAATTTTTTTTCCCATGTACTTGCTCAATGGATTTTCCAAACTGCAATCCACCAGACTTTTAGTTTGAAGATGATAGAAAAAAAAAAACAAAATGAAGATAAGTTCCCAACTTTCTCCAAAGAGTGCGCCAAAAATAGCTTAAAGTTTTGAATCTTCCATGGAGTTTCTACAGTCTATCAAATATATAGATAGATAAACAAATAAGCAATAAGAGATGTGTAAATACATTTGTTTCAAGCCACCATGATAGAATCTTTATTCCAATTTGTCCTTGACAAGCCAACAACAAAACCCAAAGTAAAATCTCCGTCTGTTTTGATTTCTTTGGTATCTATTCTACCAGTCTTCACACAATCTATCAGTTCAAATGACTACATGTATCTACACCTACTTCATTGAAGTTGTTCATCTAGGGTTCTTTCAACAACAAGGCACAACAGTAGCCTTACTTACAACTTTCTACTCGGCTTCTATCTTAAACATAAATTTCAACCATAAAAAATATTTAAAATCCGTAGTGCTTTATAATCAAGATTGAAAAGGCACCAATGCAGTTGCTTTGCCTTGTCGAATCCCTTCCCAAACAAACTCAGACCCAGAGACATCACCACCTTATACAATCCATATAAAATGTCTATACATGCACTCTCTCAGTCACAAAACACCATTCTGTGATTCTGACCACAAAAAATGAGCTTAGCAAAGCATCCTATAAAATAGTTTTGTTGAATTCATCTATCAAGTGCAACCAATATAAAAACTATGCTTCACTGCCTAGTTCACCGTGGTGTGAAATTTTACTTGTACAACCAAGCAAATATCCTCCAGGGGTCGAATTCCCCCCATCCCAAGATTGAAAGCTTTATGTTCACCAACGAAGGCAATTAGTGTCAATAAAGAAACGTCATTAAAGTATTGCTTGTCGGATCCCACATATTAAGTTCTGAGCTGATGGACCAAAAGTGCTAAAGCATGATCTTCCATTTTACAAAATCAGTGAAACATATTTTGCTCAGACTTGGTATCTGTGAAGTGGCATCCAGCTTCTCATTTACTGCGGTGTATGAAAGTCAATGAGCTCATTAATCTCCTCCCAAGAAGCAGAATGGTTTCACAACATGTTGTCCTCCAAACACCAAAAGTTGACTGCTGCCTCAAAACCAGGACCCATAATGATGGAAATGTGAAAGCAAACGCTTCCATGTGAGATCTGTTTCAATAGATGTGTAACATTCATTGACTTGCCACCTCGAAAAGGTTTGAATACCGTATCGTGTTATTGGGCATGACAAGAAGTGCAATAACAATGACGTTTGTAAAGTGTTGTAGATGATGCCACGTGACTTGAAGAAGATGTCATGTGGCCAGGAATATCAGCCATCTACATGTAAAATTCAAAAAGGAAAGTGGGATCAAAAGACTATACCAGTTACGAATAAGTTTTACTCAAATATTTTGATCTAAAATAGTTCCTAAAAAATTCCAACATACATGGAATGTTAGATAAACTTATATCCTATTTAAATAGGTCATATATCAATCAACCTAATCTCTGTAGTCTGTACCTTTCTATTGTGTATGGCAGCAGCAAAACAATCTTAGCCACTAAAATGTGCACATAGAAAAGCTTATCTAATGGCAGTCCCAAAGAGACAAACAGTATCCCAAGCTTTGATATTGTTTCAATGAAGACACAACAGAATATCTGAAGTTCATTGATTATTTTCAAATATACCTTCGGCTGACTAGACACAACTATCTATCACTTTAAGCAGAAAGGCATGCAATTCTATATTACATGGTAAAATTCTTGAAGCATGGACAGGGCAACCACCACACATTCCCAATGTATCAAGGAAATTTCACAAGATCTTGAATGTACGAACGAGCTAGCAATGATGAATATCTCCCTCCAATAAGCACAAGAGCTTTGGAAATGTTTGCAAGTACTAACCTTGGGAAGGATTTTTAGATAACACAAAAAAAAATCCCTCGGAGAAGTCAATGCTTGAAATGCAAACTAAAAAACGCAATCACTCGAAAAAGGAGAATCCACATCGAAACCCTGCAGAATCGCATCCAACGCTATCGCTAACATATTATGACTAAATCATTTTAATTCTATATTATTTCGCAAAATCCTGTAGAATTGCCCCATGTAAAATAGATTGACTTTACATTCCAATGATCATATCAATTAACTTTATGACTGCATCATCTATATAACAGGCAATCCTCTCTGCTTAAAGTACAACAAAAATTTTAGTCCACCAAAGGAGGTTCAATACTTAATTAACCTAAATCATAAAAACTAGACCAAAAGATCAAGACATCCTATACTGTATGCGTTTCATCAGCTAACCCAAAGCTTACAGTGGTTTACATCCAAGCTTCATACAATTCCAATTCAACAAGTATTGTTCACATTTCTCAAGCTTCACAAAAACCTTGAGTCATCGTTTCAGATCTAAATCTAAATTTCCTACTACTATGATTCCCGCAACTAGGAATTAGGTCCTCTCAATCTGAATTTCCTAAGTACTATGAATTGTTAGAACTATAAGAACACCAACTTTTCTATCCACATTAATCAATAAGAATTATGTAACCCTTCAGATACATATCTTTTACATAAAGTTTGCGACTTTCTGTAGCATAAAAGCAGATGCTAGCTAAATGTAGGTGAGTACCCCAAATTTAGGACCTGTTTGTTACGGATTCTCAAATTCTACAATAAATCAATTCTCATTTTCAACCACACATTCTTCAATAAAATAATATTAAAATAATATTTTTCATCACATCAATAATTTTTTCTTCTTTTTCATCCACACATTTTCCATCATATCACTATTCAAAATCAATTCTTCCTCCAAAAAATCCCTACCAAACAAGCTCTTAATGTAACATCTACTTAAATCAAGAACCACAAAACATATAAAGTTAACATGCATGTACATAAGTATACAACTTTTCACCAATTCTTCAGTATAATCGAGCATAACTTCACACTTGCAGCAAAAACATACTAAACAAAAACACGATAAAAGAATACATAAATTCCGAAGCTATACTAAATGATTCATATTATAATTTAAGGAATCAATATCTCCAACTACTACAACACAAAACAGAAGAAACATTAATTAATTTTCAGAAACCCTAAACAGGACAAGCAATTAAGTGAAAGCTTACCTCTAACTGAGTGCGCCCCAGGCGTAAACGCGTATAGAGAGCAGTTTGCAGAAGAATTGACTGGGCTAAAGTCGACGGGGGAAGGGGTAAACTCTGAAGTATTAAAGAAGCGGCTATACTATGGTATAGATCTTCGATTTTCGAGTTAATTGTTCTGACGGTCATTGAATTTATGCCTGTATTACTTAATTTTTATTTATTTTTAATAATGGTGGATGTGCTTGCGCATGGCTCCACTAATTGCACGATATTCTAAAATTTACAATCGAGTACTCACTTCAGGATCGACTCGAACTTGTGATCATTGTAGAACAAACTCAAGATTTGACCAATTGAACAATTTATCTGAGTTAACTTTTGGTTACTTAAATATTGAAAAACGTTAAACGTTATATCTAACAAAATTGGTAACGTGACTAATGGAATATACACATGGCATCTCAAGCTATTAAATTTTGAAGTGGTTGAATTTTGGCCACTTAGGGCCTGTTTGAGGGACATT
>CAIGRR010547988.1:0-11538 GCA_903798365.1 Fraxinus sp. 1973-6204 | reverse complement strand
AATTAAAAATTAATAATTAAATAGCAACAAGTGACATTTAATTATTTGTAGATGATTAATCAAACAGTTCAATTTTTCTATGTTGAATTACAATAGTTATATGAAAACAGTAAATAACACAGAATGATCACGGAGAAACCCCAACTGGGTAAAAACTTCGGGTACTTTGCCAGCAAAAAATCCACTATAAACGAATTTTGAACTTGCAGTCCGCCAGACACAACTACCATTAGTACTTTCTGACGTTCTGATTGCAATTCTCACAGCCCTGGATTGCGTGCTTCTGCACCAACTCCCGACTGCAATTTTCAAAGCTCTCCTAGATTGCGTGCTCATGCACCAACTCTCGACTTTATGAACTCGTCTATGTCCTGTGGATCAACGAAGAACTCCACGTTCTCCAACAACTGAAACTCTAGTCACCTTCCATTAATCTTCAGAACTCTATCAGATGTTTAGGAAGTAGCAGTTTAATATTTGGATTATATGGATTTGATGTTTTCTCCACTAAGAATAAATCAAACTTTGAAGATTGAAAGCTTATAGATGATTTTGATGAAGACAACAAGAAGCAATATATGTTTTCTCAATGTTCAACCTTCTCAAAAACCGTTCAAAGGCTTTCTAGTATTTATACTGTACGTTTATGGTTGAATGTGCCGGACAAAACGCGAATTAAAATTCTTCGGATAACCCTGTCGCTCGAGCGAGAGCTTAGGGACAGGTTTGTCGCTTGAACGAAGGCAAGACGACAGGTGGGATACAATGTTTCTATTTCTGCCGCTCGAGCAAAGTCATGGCGATAGTCTAACGAAATTGCGGTACCATTTTTTCATTCTTTCGATTCTCGAGCCCTAGACATAATAGACCTCAATTTATAATATTTGCAACTTACTCCTTGACTTTTACAACATACTAATTCTAGTCTTATTTGTTCACAGACTTGCCAATTACATTAAAAACCTAACAAGCTCCCCCTTTGACATTCTGTGACAAAACTACAAATCTAAAGTCAATGTAGTAAAAAAAAGACTCAAAACAATTACTACTACCAAACCAACTGTCTTGGCTTGAATGTGTTTTTTCTTTGTCAAAACCTATTTTCTAAAACAAACCACTCAAATATCCAGTGTAAAAATACGTGAAACAAAAAATAACAGAATCAATAAACACATGATATCAACACTAACTAGATTGAGACGTAACACTAATGTCAATCCAAATACCAACAAAAACATTAGCATCACAAAAAATAAATAACTCAAGAAGCTAAGTAGATATGGTATGAAATGCAATGCAATCAATAAATCTCATGCTACTTTACCTCAAAGGTTAAAAAATCAAAATCTTCAAATCTTGAAAACAACTTTAAAAATAATTCATCAATCATTCATTTCAGTAAAAAAACTTTAAAAGTACTTCATCAATCATTCATTTCATTCTCCCCTTTTTGTCACAAATGACAAGGGATCGATAATCAACATATAATACCTCAAAAATGTAGTTGTTAGCATGTACAAATATAATCAATGAACAGTAATCCTTTCCACTTATGTAATTCAAGTCATCAAGGAGTAAATTGTATAAGTGATCCATATGTGTAAAGTCTCTAATCCTTCGTAAGTAGGTCTCCAAATTTTAATTTTGTGAGAAATGACACGATAGACATCACTGTCAATAAGTGTGTTCCTCTACTTATGAAAGTTCAACAATTTAAAACGCATTAGAACCTATAAAGAGAAGCTCATTTTGAATGAATATTTTCTTTTCTTCTCCCAACTTTGAGCACATTTTATTTTTACATCTTTCAATATTTTAAGCTCATTATTATATTTCACATCTTAAGTACAGACTCTTCTCCATTAAGTGACTAAAATGATTCCTATAGCGAGCTTTAGGCTGATTAACTCAAGTCAATTGACCATAGGCACCAAGTTATGAGAAACCTCGCAGGCTTAATTGCTCGAGTCAAATAGGCTCCAAAAAAGAATATAAAATATTGAGTTTTTTATTACCGGGGATAACCGTGAGCTTAAGTATAATAAACAAGATCAATTCATATTCCATGTCACCTTACCAATAGATGACTGTCATCCCAAATCTCGCACACATGGTAGAATCCCACTAACAATATCATAGTGTGTGCAGTGCAGACGGTACATGAAGAAACATATACTAAGTACTCTATAATAACCTAAACCAGCAAAGAAAACTATGTTACAACTTGTCGTCGATTAAACACATGATTGATCGCAACAAACAAATTCAAGTATATTATATATTATGCTATAAAAACACTTTCCTGCATTTTTATTTTTCAATTTTGATAGTTTTTAAATTCTAAAACATGAATGTACCAAACAAAAAAAAATAATAGTACAAATAAATTCATAAAAAATATGCACGAGTTTTCCACATAAAAAAATGCATGTATAGTCAATGTGACACAATCCTAAAGCAGGAGCATGCACCAAAGTACCTAATCAATGAGGTACACAAACACCAATAGCCGTCCCAAGAGATTCAAACCTCAGACCATCTAATGGTTTGGTAAATAGGTCAGCTAATTGGTTTTCTGTAGAGATGTGCTCAAAAATTACAACACGGTCTCTACAAGCTCTCGAATAAAATGGTGTCGTATATCAATATGTTTGGTTTGAGAGTGTTAAATGGGATTTTTGTAAATATTAATGGCACTAGTGTTATCTCAAAACACAGTCATAGTACCCTGTTCAATTTCATAATCACTCAACATTTGTTTCATCCAAAACAGCTGAGTGCAGCAACTTTCTACATCTATATATTTGGCCTCTGCCATAGACAATGAAATAGAGTTTTGTTTCTTACTCATCCAAGCTACAAGATTAGTACCAATATAAAAACAACTTCCAGGAGTACATTTTCTATCATCGACATTTTCAGCCCAATCGGCATCAGAATATCTAGCAAGGTCAAGATTAGAGTCTCGGGAGTATAGGATTCCATACTCTATGGTTCCATTTATATATCTAATGATACGTCGCACGGCGCTCAGGTGGGATTCATTGGGATCAGCTTGAAAGTGCTCACATACCTCAACACTAAGGCTATGTCGGTCTACTTGCAGTTAGATAAAGTAAACTACCTATCATACTCCTGTACAGTGTCTGATCAAAATTATTACCTGTAGGGTCATGACCTAACTTGAAACTAGTGCTCATAGGGGTTCTGGTGTGTTTCTTGCTGTCTAGTCTAAAACGTTTGATAAGGTCTTTAGCATACTTCGATTGAGATATGAACAAACCATTATCGGTTTGTTTAACTTGGAGATCAAGAAAGTAATTTAATTCTCCAACCATACTCATCTCAAATTCTGGCTTCATGCACTCATCGAAATCATTAGCAAGATAATCTATATAAGAACCAAAAATGATGTCATCGACGTAAATCTGAGCTATGGTGATGGTTTCCTCAATATGTCTAATGAATAAAGTTCGATCTGCACCACTTCTAGAAAAATCATATTCCATGAGTTGTAGTTAGTCTATCATACCAAGTTCTAGGAGCTTGTTTAAGATCATATAAGGCTTTTTTAAATTTATAAATATAATGCGAAAACATAGGATCCACAAATCCTTTAGGTTGTTCAATATAGGCTTCTTCTTGAAGTGTTCCATTCAAGAAAGCACTCTTGACTTCCATTTGATATAATTTGAATCCTAAAGTGCATGCAATAGCCATAAGAATTCTAATGGATTCAAGTCGAGCTACCGAGGCAAATGTTTCATCAAAATCAACTCCTTCAACCTGAGTATATCCTTGGGCAACTAACCTAGCTTTGTTTCGAGTTATAGTACCTTGATCAGCAGTTTTATTCTTAAATATCCATTTAGTACTTATAATATTAGAATCAACAGGCCTAGGAACTAAATAGCGCATGTTGTTTCTCACAAACTGATTTAGCTCCTCATGCACCACATTTACCCAACATTCATCACTAAGGGCATCTTCGAATTTTTTAGGCTCAATCTGAGACACATAACTAGAAAATGTCAGGTTGTTTAAAACCCTCATATGAAGTCTCATCCCTTCATCTAAATCCCCAATAATATTTATCGTATGATGATTAGACTTAACTCTAGACGAAGTCTCCTTAGGAGGTTTAGTTTTATCATTAGGTGGGGACTCCTCATTAGATGTTTCTAGACCTTTAGAAACGTGTGGGGAATCGGGAATTGAAATTTCTTTAGGTTCAGTTACCATGACGGGATCTACACTCAAGTAATCTAACTATTCCAAATCTTCCCCTCACTGCAAGCATCATCTACCATTACTTTTATGGATTCCATCACAACCCGTGTACAAGAATTGTATACTCAATAAACTCAACTATTTCTAGAGTATCTCATAAAAATGTCAGGTTGTTTCTAGAGTATCCTAGGAACTAAATGGCACTTGTTGTTTCTCACAAACTGATTTAGCTCCTCATGCACCACATTTACTCAACATTCATCACTAAGGGCATCTTCGATTTTTTTAAGCTCAATCTAAGACACATAACTAGCAAATGTCAGGTTGTTTAAAACCCTCATACGAAGTCTCATCACTTCATCTAAATCCCCAATAATATTTATCGTATGATGACTAGACTTAACTCTAGACGAAGTTTCCTTAGGAGGTTTAGTTTTATCATTAGGTGGGGACTCATCATTGGATGTTTCTAGACCTTTAGAAACGTGTGAGGAATCGAGAATTGAAGTTTCTTTAGGTTCAGTTACCGTGACGAGATCTACACTCAAGTAATCTAACTCTTCTCAATCTCCCCCTCACTGAAAACATCATCTACCATTACATTGATGGATTCAATCACAACCCGTGTACGAGAATTGTATACTCGATAAACTCAACTATTTCTAGAGTATATTAGAAAAACTCTCTCATCACTTTTGGAGTCAAACTTGCCCAAACTCTTTCTATCTCTTAAAATATAACACTTGCTACGAAATACACGAAAGTACTTGACAATAGGGCTTTTACCATTCCAGATCTCATTCAATGTTTTATCAGTTTTAGGTCTAAGGTAAACCATGTTCACTATGTGACACGTAGTGTTGATGGCTTCACCCCAGAAATGCATAGCTAGTCCCTTACCATGAAGCATGACTCTAACCATTTCTTGAAGCACGCGATTTTTCCTTTCAACTACTCCATTTTGTTGTGGAGTGAACGGCGATGAGAACTCATGTTGGATTCTCTCCTCCAAGCAGAAGTTCTCAAGATTATAGTTTTAAAACTCTTTTCCATGATCACTCTGAATTCTAGATATGGTTAAATCTTTCTCATTTTTAAGCTTTTTGCACAAAGATATAACAAGACTAAATACCTCAAAGTTTTCTCTCAATAGCTCAATCCATGTGTATCAAGAGAAATCATCTACCACAACCAAAATATATCGTTTACCACCAAGACTCTCGATCCTAGATGATCCCATTAAGTCCATATGGAGTAATTCTAGCGGCTTGTTTGTCAAGATTTTAGAAGTTCGTTTATGATTTACCCTAAACTGTTTACCTTGTTGACACGGTCCACACAAAGTGTTTTCATTATTTTCAAGTTTAGGTAAACCATTAATAAGTTTCTTCTTAGCAAGTTTAGACAAACTCTTATAGTTCATATGACCAAGACATTGATGCCACAGTTCCATCACATCAATCTTGGCACTGTTATACACATAATTGGAATTAGGAAGAACTCGATAACAATTGTTAGAAGTTCTTACACATTTGAGGACAATGTTACTAGTAGAATCATACATAGTACACCTTTTATGGACAAAACAAACCTCAAAATCATCTTCACATACTTGACTAATACTTAACAAATTGGATTTTAAACATTTCACATAAGCAAATTTAAGATAATAGGTAATCCAGATTTATTAACGATACATTTACCTAGGACAGGTGCAGTAGTCTGTCTCCAAAAGTAACAATACCGTCATTCCAATCATCGAAAGTGGAGAACAAGGCTTTATTACCACACATATGTCTAGAACATGTACTATCAAGATACCACATGGAGTTATTTTAAGTTTTAAGTGCAACATGGGCAACATAGTAATTCAACTGATCATTAGACCTAGGAAGATCATTTTTCTTAACCCAAACTTTCCTAGAAGTAGAGGTTATTCTAGTTAACTGAGTCATCATCTCAGTTAAGTGTCTAACTTGATTGGCGAGGTAGTTAACCTTGCTCGAGATATCTTGACTTCTACTACTAGTAGCGAATTTATGACACCTAGGTCTTGTGTGTCCCAGTGCAACACAATGGTGACAAATGGGAATAAACCTATATTCAAACCTACTTGGAGGTTGTCGCTGATTTATAGGACGATTGGTCTTACGTTGTCTAGCAAGCTTTGAACCTAAAGCAGTCTTTCCCTTGGGTTCAGGATTAACAACATTCCTAACTTTGTTGGTGGCTGGGACGAACATGATCTTGGATGTACTAGCAATAGTATTGCTATTTTGAACATATCCTAGATCGTGCCTATTTCTAGCAGGCTTGTTCATCACAACAGATTATCGAGTTTCTGAGTACCACTCATGAAGGAATGAAGTGGAGTGTTATATTTTTCTAGATCACTTGTTAAGGATTTAACTTTAGCTTCTAAGTTCTCATTAACAAGTTTCAACTCACTCATATTTTTGGCAGAGTCTTGAAGGTTAGCTATGAGTTTCTCTCTCAATCTTTCAAGTTCATTAACTTTTTTTAGTACAGCTTTCTTAACCATCTTGATTTTAAGACTCTCCTCAAATAGCTGCCAATAAGACTCATGAATATTGGTTTCATCCTCAGAGTCATCCTTAGGATTCTCACTATGATCTTCATTCTCCACCTTTTCACTTTCCTTATCAGATTCAATTTTAGCTATAGATGTAAAAGCCATAAAGTTTTGTTCCTCCTCACCGCTAGATGTATCACTCTGAACACTCGAATCTGATTCATCATCACTCAAGGTCACTGCTAATGCCTTACCCCTTCCTTTATTCAAATTCATCTTCAAGTTAGGACATTCATTCCTATAGTGACTAAAACCCTGACACTCATGGCATCTAACTGACAGGATTTTCTTACTAGAAGTACTAGGATTGTTCTTATCACACTCATCTTTCGAGAAATTACTAGGGACATCATTTTTCCTGTCAGGAGGTTTTATCTTATTCCTCATCACTCTCTGAAATTTCTTAACGAAATATACTATTTCGTCATCCCTAAGGGTCTCGGCATCAGTAGACTGATGGTGTTCATGGCTATGGATTTAACCTTCTTCGATTGAGATATGGTGAGTTCATAGGTTTGGAGGGATCCTACGTGTTCCTCTATCTTAACTTCATTTAAATCCTTACTTTCTTCAATAGCGGTGATCTTATGTCTAAACCTTTCATGTAGGGATCTAAGGACTTTTCTAACAATTTTTGACAAAAGATTCGTCTCTCTCCCGTGGATCAACGAAGAACTCTACGTTCTCCAACAATGGAACTCCAGTCACATTCCCTTGATCTTCAGAACTCTGACAGATGTTTAGGAAGTAAAAGTTTGTATTTGGATTGTATGGATTTGATGTTTTCTCCACCAAGAATAAATCAAACTGTGAAGGTTGAAAGCCTATAGATGATTTTGATAAAGAGGATATGAAACAATATATGTTTTCTCAATGTTCAATCTTCTCAAAAATCGTTCAAAGGCTTTCTAGTATTTATACTGTGGGTTTATGGTTGAATGGATCAGACAAAAAGCCTTAAAAACGCGAATTAAAATTATCCGGATAACAATGTCACACGAGCGAGAGCTTAGCGACATGTTGTCGCTTGAGGGAAGGTAAGACGACATGTGGGCAACAATGTTTTTATTTCTGCCGCTCAAATGAAGTCAGGGCGACAGTCTAGCGAAATTGAAGCATCGTTTTTTCCTTATTTCCATTCTCGAACCCTAGACCTAATACAGTTCAATTTATAATATTTGCAACTTACTCCTTGACTTTTACAACATACTAATTCTAGTCCTATTTGTTCACAGACTTGCCAATTACATTAAAATCCTAACATATTTGATTCCCATTCTATGTGTTATCCTATCAACACTAGAATAACAAGAGAAAACATATTAAGAGGAAGATCCAAAATCCACAATCACGAATATGAAATTAACAATCAAGAAGAAGGAATGGAGATAATCAAGATTATGGAGTAAGAAGTCAAAGTCAATAATAAGAATTCAAGAATCAAAAGAGCCAATATTCAAGATTAAAGACTAAAAAATCAAACATGAAGAGATTGCAGTTGAACTTCATGATTCAAAATTCAAATTCAAGATCCAATAATAAAGAATCATTCTCAATGAATTAAGGTATGTTCCTCACTTAATAATTCTCTTGGTGAATGATTTTGACAATAAAATAATAGTTTTTCAAATTCTTGAAATCTAGAGTTTCATAGAATTCTAACAAGTAGGTCTCATGTCCAATTCATTGGGTTTTATCTAGTCTGAATTTAAAAACTATGACTACATATGCCTTATAATAAAAGAGAAAATAGTTCAGCTACTCAAGTTCATTAAAAATAAAATAAATAAATAGAAAAGTAGAAAAAAATACATTCTCTCATCCACTGCTGGTGCTGGGGACGGGGGTGTACATAGTTGTTTGTCTTAGGGCCTACCGGGGGAGTTTTATTTTCACCGATTTTGACTAATTTTGGGTGATACCTTTGTGAGGGGTTGGAAGAACCAGTGCTTGATAGATTTCTTGGGCACCGATTTTGAATGGTTTAAAAATCGCCCAAAACAATGTAGTATAATTTTTTCTAGCTTTCTCAACCTACCAAATCGATGTATTTTTACCGTTTCTCAAATTCTCTTCTAATTTTACCATTTATAATATAAAATTTTCAACAAACATATTTTGTTTGATATTAAATTATAAATAAAAAATACTAACTAAAAAAATTATTTATAAGCAAAAAAGTTATATTATAATTAGAAATTACTTATAAGTAAAATATTAATTATAAGATAAGAATTATTTTTTTGTAAAAATCTTACTAATAAGACAAACTTATTTATAAAATATAAAAAGTTACTCATAAGTAAAAAATTCACTTATCTGTAAAAATTATTTAAAAGTTCCAAAATTAACTTATAGTTATAAAATTTATATATAACTAAGAAATACTAACATAAGTAAAAATATAACTTTTAAGTAAGAAATTTCATACAAGAAACCATAAACTCAAAATTTCCCTAAGGGTATATGTAATTTCACTTGTTTAAAAAACTTCCAAAGCAGGTAAATAATAAACTCTCAAGCATGTGTTTGACTGTTTTTAAAATCGTTACTAAAACAACTCATAAACGATCCTCTCACTCAAAATCAGTATTTTAATAAACGCTCATAATCTGTATGCCAGAACTCCCAAACAGTCCCTTGGTGTATATGAATTAAGAAGATCGGAATGGAGTCGGGTAGATATCGGTTGGGGGTTGGATATATTTTTTCAATTTTGTTTTATTTATTTATTTATTTATTTTTAGTATATAGACAATTTTACCCTTTATTAAAAGTTATGTACAGCTGTCATAATTGGATTTAATATATGAAAATGAAATGGATAGAAACTGGGATGATGGACAGAGTCTGCTAATTTATTAAAGGTTAGGGACAAATAAAAACTAATTTATTAAAGGTCTATTTGACTTTTGAAAAGTTAAAAAAAAAAAAAAAAAAAAACTGAGTTTTTGAAATCTAAAAGTTTATTTTGAATCTGTTTGACCAATTTTATGAAATTGCTTCTTCTAATTAACTAGTTTTACACCCGTGCAATGCACGGGTTGTGTTATTTTTAAGATAATATTAGCGTCTTTGACCGCACAAACCTACAATGCTCCATGAAATAGAATGTGAACTCTTAAGATAAAGGTGATAGGTATTGTTGACACTTTGGTAGCAGCACATCCAACAGAAACAATAAAGTTCTATCATAACTTCCTATACAAAGATAAGAATGAAGTCTATGAAATCATAAACGGCTCATAAATTATCCAAATACACAAACAATTAACTTTAGTTCAGCACGATGCTTGTTGATTATAAGCATAATCAATGCCTCACTTTCCACATCTTCAGACACAATTAGCAAAGGACTCTTCTATTTTTTGTAAAACCCAAATCGTAAGAACAAATCATCAATCACAAACTTATTTTATAAGAATCTAGCAAATTAGAGAAAGACAAAAATACATTAAAAAAAATCCCAGTTCAATGAAATTCATTACCTTTACAGCTATCTCCAAAACTCTCACAAGGGAGTTTATGTTCGAGATTTTTTTGTAATTAGGATCAAGGGAATCAAAAAAATCACACATAATATATCCTAAATCAACAGCGCCATACAATTAAGAGGATCTTCATATCAAATGAACATTATGATTTACATGGCTGCATGAGAAAGAAAAACAGGAGGTCCAGATGCAAAAGCAGAAAACTTATAATTTAATCTTATAAATATCTAATTATTTATTACATCCATCCATTTATTATTTTGAGTGATAACGTAGCAGTTAATTAGTTAGGCAATTAGCTTAATGCTTTTTTTAAAAAAATAAAATAAATTCATGTTGTGTATTCGGATTCTTAGATTTGACAGCTACTTGAGGTAGCCAATTATAAGAGTACAAGTTTATCATCATTAGCCACTATATATGCATACATGTCTCTAAATCTTCTCGTCTGTAACATAATAAGGAGATACATAACCACGGGCTAGTTTCATCCCCTCCACCACTTCCAACTCATCATCCGGAATATTTCCATCTTGCATCATTGCAGATCACTTACACTTCATCATGCATAGATCATTACAAAACCCCTTGGTTGTTTCATGAACACCTCATCTTCCAAAATACCTTGTAGGAAAGCATTTGAAATATTTAATTGACGAATTGGCCAATTAAATGTAACAGCTACATAAGAACAAGGCGAACAGTGGAAGGCTTAATTGTTGGACTAAAAGTTTCATGAAAATCAACACCACTTTTCCGATCGAACGCCTTAGCCACCAGTCGTGCTTCATAATTGTCAATTGATTTATATGTTTTTCTTTTAATCTTGAAGACCCATTTATTCTAAACTACATGATGAGCAGAAAGAAGCGAACAAAGAGACCAAGTCCCATTCACAATAGCCACATCAAATTCATGCCACATAGCAACTATCCACTCTGGTTCAGATGCTACCTTAGTATAACAGGATAGCTCAATTTCTACACAATACTATAGAGTGCATGGAATGGATGTCGGGTGGAATATAAGAGTTTATAATCTGGAAATTGTTTAAGTTCGGAGTTACCAGTCTCTTATCATTTCATGACTTGGTAGAGTTGGGAAAAATACTTATATGGTCAGAAGGTTCAGGTAATTGTGTTTGGTCCTGTGCAATGAGTTGCAAAAGAAGCTTTTGAATTGAGCTTTTCTGGGTCATTATTCGGGTTGAAAGGGACCATC
>CAIGRR010547968.1:0-11903 GCA_903798365.1 Fraxinus sp. 1973-6204 | reverse complement strand
TGAACATTATACTCTCAAGAGAATACATCCTACACAAATTCCAAAAGTTCAATCCTTCAACCATAATTGCGCCTACCTTTTTGAAAACATCAAATCCATCAAATCAAACACCGAATTGCCTTCTTCGCTGGGGACAGTCAGAAAGATTATGTCGTCAACTTTACTATATTGAAGATCAAGGAAGAATTTGAAGAACGAAGAGTTCTTGGGAAGATCTACAGGAGATAAACTGCATAAAGAGTCAGGAATGGAGCTCGTGTGCTCATTTCAGAATGACTGCTTTACAAAGAAGAGCCAAAATTGGTATTAGTGTGCACATTCCAGGAGGACTGCTTCAAACTTCAGACAGAAGATCAGAAAGCTTGGTCGCCAACTTTGCTGGTATTCTGTAAGTTTATCAAAAGTTTATAATGGATCTTTGACTGGCAAAGTGCTCGGAGTTTTCCCTGCGTTGGGTTTCTCCGTGAACAATTCTGGTGTTGTTTACTGGTTTTCTTACTTTTTGATAGTACTGCGGGATTCAAAGATAGGATTAATTGAGTTGTTTGACTAATCACCTAGATATAATTAACTTGTGCCTTGTTGCTTGTTAATTAAAGTTTTAATTCCGCATTTACACCTAATCACCCCCCTCTCGGTGTAGTTGTGTCGAATCATGCGTTTTTCAGACTCGATCCTAGCTTTTACACCTAATCCCCCCCCCCCCCCCTCTAGGTGTGTTGGGTCAAATTTTGTGTTTTTCACTAAGGTGTTTTGCCCCAAACGTATAGTACTTGTTGTAGAATTTCGTATATGATCTTGTGTAGTAAAAGTTTATTGGGTCAGTATCAACTATAATTTTTGGAAAGAAAAATAATAAATGCACCTCCCTAAATTATTTAATCTATCTCGATAAGCTAAATTGAGAGATTTTTTCCGAAGCTCAAAATTTGAAATGTTCTAAAATAACTTAAAATGTCTATATTTCTACTCGACAAGCTTTTGGACTTTAGTAACCTTCTCAAAACACGTTCAATCTTAATCCTCTAGATATAAACTTGAATCAAATGTGTAGTACAAAACTTCGATGAATCCGATTATGTGATACGATAAGCTTTGATAAGATCTTTACATTCTCAAAATTGCAAGACATAAGCAATATTTTTCATCATCTCACTTGGTTGATATTCATAACCAGTAACATTGTTCTCAACAAACTTGAAAATGATTACTCAATCATTTTTCTACTTGATTCATTCTACTCCCATTAAATTATATTCTTGACTCCGTCCTCAGATTCCATCAATTCATGGTAAATCATTCAACAACCTAAATTATGTGGTGGTTGACCCTAGATGTGCTCCCACCAAATGTGTCCTCAAAACTATTGACTCGTCACATTCAATCGTCCTCAACAGTACTATCAAAAACTTGATTGAGCTATGTTAGTGATCAATTATGTGGATAGTTATGATCCATCTTGGTCAATTCCATTTAAGGGTCAAAGTATTTTTGGCATGCTTCCTCAACTCTAGTCATTTTTTTTTTTATACCTACTATGTCAAAATTTTACCCCCTTGGCTTTTCAACCCTACTACATGTGCAATGAGAATTGTCAGGTTGCATTATAGGGGACAAGTGATGCGCGTTCATTGAACCTTGAACAAAAAACAATTTCACCTCAGCCAATGCATAGACGCCGCCACATGTATAAAAGGCTCAACTCTTTAACTTTTTGATAACAAACCCTAGTCCTTTTTTTTTTTTCCGTAGCGAATTTGCACTCTCTCGCTTTGTTAGCATTGAGAACAATTTGTTCGGCTCAATTGTAGAGACTAACAAACTTTCCATTGACCTCAACGTCTCTCTTAAACGCATGTTAACAGTTGACACAATTTGTACATACTTCATTAAATTCTGGCATCGCGACAACGGAAGATGGACAGTGGAAAACCGAACTTCCACCACTTGTGGGAGTATTATTTTGAAGAGACGAGAGAGAAGCGAGTGATCAGTGAAAAGAAGCAATGCAGTCAAAAGTGAATAAAAACACTGTATTTAAATGTATTTTAACCAATTCTGTTTCGAAACATGGCGGAATGTCACGTCACTCCAGTACTATATACGATTCCTCTCTCTATATGTATCTCCGAATCTCTGTTTGGACAGTAAACCACAGTGATAAAGAACGTGCGAAAGCGCATTGGTGCCTCTGCCCTGTCCATTCATTCTATTTCTTTAGTCCATTCCGAAACCAGCCTAATCTACAACCCTGTTTTAAGCTCCACTTTCTAAAAGATTCATTTTTTTTTTAAAATTCATTTTTAGCCTTTTTTGATGGCATTATTTCAAGAAAGAATTATCTAAGTGAACATCCCATGGTGTACACATTTTTTGATATTGTGTGAAAATTTTAAAAATATTTGACGAAAAAATGGGTTTTATTTTTTTATTTTTTTTTGAAACTCTCCATGTATCGATATGTGATACAATATAAAAAATAATGTAAAATAAGATGTACATATTGCATTATTGTTCAAGAAATTTGAGTTTTGAATAGTAATTTTTTGGAAAATATATAGCCTATGTTTGTCTCTTAGTTTTTTTTTTAAAAAATTATACAGTCGTTTTAAACCACACATTTACAATAGAATATTTTATACGTAAATTCAAAATTTTTCTTCAATTTTTAAATGTGTCCTTATATGGTGGGCATATTTTTTGGAAAAAAATATTGTTTTGAATAATGGATTCTTGAAAAATGTATGGTTGAGAATTAAATTTTTTTGAAATAATGATTGTCAAAGACATATTGTTCTGAATTGTGAATTCTTGAAAAATGTATGGTTGAAAATTAATTTTTTTTAAAAATAATGATTGTCAAAGACCTTAATATCATATTAATAGAACTTTCCTTACTTTTTCTCCAAATAATTAATATTACAAAACTTATTTTTTTCACAAAAAAGTGGTAGCCTAATCTGTTTGTCTGAGGGGGTGTTTCTACGTCTTTCCCCACTCGTGTTGACTACAGAAACTCACGTATGGTCTTTTTCAACTTTTTACTCAGGTGGAAAAACTCTCTCTCTCCTCTTTTCTTTCTTCATCTATCTACAACTTTTAATGGTTTTTGCCCTACTTGAGCAGTTGAGCCCAGTTTTTTTTCTTAACAATCCAGCATAGAACTTTCCGCTGGATTCAGCTGTTCTGAGTTCTTGATTCTTGATCTTTCAGCATGGGGGTTTATCTAAAAACACGCACTACTGTGGGTGTCAATATTCAAGAATCACTGTTTCTATCATATTTGTGGTCACAATCTTTGGTGGATTAATCAAATTTCTAGTTGGATTCCTTTAAATATCATATATCTACAAGTACGATTAATATTAGTCATGGATGAATTATACAGACTTAATTCTTCGATTTCATTTCCTATGGATAATGGTATTGGAGGGTTTAGTGATCATCACAGCTATCATCTGGGTTTAATACAACAACCTCAAACTCATCATGAGATCACGGGATCAGAAATTTCAGATATAATCAAGGCCCAGATTGCTAATCATCCTCTCTATCCTAATTTAGTATCTGCCTACATCAAGTGTCGAAAGGTAACCCTGTTTGCTATAACTGTTTATGAATAATTTTCAAACAGACACGCTTTTCTTCACTGTTCTATATAAAGGCCCACATAAATGTTTTTCTGTTTGTCTCCGTGTGCCAGTAGCGTAAGAATGTTTTTACATAGTTTTTTTTTTCAATGTTAGTAGGTGGGAGCACCACCAGAAACGTCCTCACTTCTTGAAGAGATCAGCAAAGAAACCCACCCTATTTATGACCCAGCTCAGATTGGAACTGATCCTGAACTTGATAAATTTATGGTACAATCTTCATAACTTGTATTGTATCTAGTTAGTTTGCCTTGAGTGGAACGGGATGGTGAAAAAAAGATTCATGTAGCGGACTTCTGATATATCAGAAATGAGGTTTAGGTTGTTCTTCGTATTATACTGAGTTTAACCTTTTCTTGTGTGTGATTTTGGAGGAATCATATTGTGAGGTTTTACACAAATACACGGAGGAAATATCCAAGCCAATTGATGAAGCCACAAGTTTCTTGAGCAACATTGAATCTCAGCTCCGTGATCTCTGCAAAGAAACCTTAACTTCAACTACCAATTCTTCCTTCACTTCTGCTAACTTTAATTCTCCAGGTGAAGTTTTTATTACATCTGCATTTTAGATTTTCCATTTTTTTAACTCTACATATTCCATAACATTTCGAAGTTTTCTAGTAGTTATGTGTCGTTTAAAATTTGATACTGGTGCAGAATCTTATGCATAAACGGATTTAGGAATTTGTCAATTTTTATTTATTCATGTTTGCTATATCAGTTCTAGGTAAAGTTTTTTCCAGCTTCGTTATAACAAGATGATTGCCCATATAAAAAAAATTCGATTTTTTTTTTCTGTTATTATCAAACCCGTCTTATTGTTTTACATGCTTCTTGATATGCACTTGCTCTTGACACCATTACGAAAAAAGGAAATTAAAAATTTGTTTAATATTATAGTTCAATTCTGTTCAGTTCTTCGTTTAATAAGTACTGATGTCATGTGAGAGCCCTGACAATTATTGTTCAGATTCTTGATCTTTTCAATGGTTGTGTAGACCTAATAAGAACAATGTTCAACAAGTTCCAAGATTCAGCCCCCTTAGCTTTGGCTGTTAAATCCTTGGTAATTGAAATTTTTGAGAAAATGGGGTTTCTAGTCTGTCAGAGTTCGTTCGCGAGTAATGCTATTCATTGCGAGAACAATCGGTAGTTTCTTTACATGGCATACATGTGGCAATTTGTTTTTTGATGCACGAGACAAAAAACTATCGGTAGTTGCTCTACGTGACACGTGTGGCATACAAATTGTCCATGTATACCACGTCACGTCTACCGATAGTCCTCAATATGATAACATTATTCCATCTCCTGCGGTATCGTATTTAAAGTCATTGATATTCACAATGACCTGTTGAAATTTAGCAATGTCTGATCGGATATTAGGGTGCATAATATGAGTGCTTGTAAATATCCAAGGGACCATGCAAGATGTTTTTTTTAATGATTATTGGACACTTTGGATGTCCCTGGCCTCATTTTGAATTGAAAATTAAGTTAATGTAGAAAGATTTTCCCCCAAAAAAATGAAAAAATGCAACTTTTAGGTAGCTGAAAATAGTTTCTGTTTGGAAACATTTTTAGAATTTAAAAGTTACTTCTACTACTACAACAAAGTCAAATTTTAACTTCAACCACATTTGAAACTAACCGGGTCGTATCCAACGTTACTAATTTCAACCACAACTCTAAACTTTAATCTCATCTACTCATTCAAAAAGTTACTAAGCCCCTGATTGGTGGGGATTAAAATCAGATTTTTAGTAGATTTTGAAGAAAGTTGATGAAATGAGTGGTTGAAAGGTTATAGGTCCCATAAAAAGTGTGGTTATAATTTATTGTTGACTTTGACTTAGATTAAAATCTATATTTTAATTTTTACTAAGCAGGGGCTAATTATCTTTCCCAAACATCGGCATAAAGTCCTACAGGATATTTTGTAGTTTGTATGCAGTATGGATACTTGTAATCGGGTTGTGTCCAATGTAGTGTAGGATTTTCAACATTCTTTGGTCACTTGCTCGTCACTTTCTTTTGTTGTTTTTTACAAGACTTCGTATTTTTGAGTATTGAATGCACGTATAATATTTGAACGAATATTAAACGTATTCGGGGCTTTAAACTTTATTAGTGAAACCAAGATGGTTCACACATAAAATGAATCACAAGCGTGACCTCATATACTTGCAATCTTAATCATTGATCTTATTTGAAAAGATTGTTTGTACTAAGTTTTCATACTGTTGCAATTTCGTGGTGATTGTCGGGAGTATCAAGTGTTGATAATGCTCTAGCTAGTCCAGCACTTCTTAAGATGTTTTAGCTAATTCTTTAAGTAACATAAAATTCATTACTTCAAAGTGATATCAAACATACTTGTAATCTTATATGCCAGTAATGTTATTTTATTTATAATTCAAAATGCATCATTTAGCACAAATATGTGCTGTATGATGAAAAAGTTAGCAAATATCATCCAGCTCGTGTCTAAAATGCATATATATGTCAACATATTGCTCTATGTTGGATTATATATTTCATATACCCGTACAAGTTTCTCAAAATGTGATATTGTATGTGGGGGATTTTTTGATTGAGAGACAAAGCAATATATATTGTGAACATAAAAATTAGCCCCTATTTGACAACTTTTTTTTTTTTGATAAAATGGAGTTTTGAATAGTGATTTTTTATTTTTTTGAGAATGTGTGGTTAAAAAGAGAAAAAAATTTGGATTTGCGTGCAGAATATTTTATTGTATGAATGTGTGGTTGAAAATAAGCGAAGAAAAAAGAGTTTTGAAATAATGGTTGTCAAACATGGGCTTAAAAAACTTGTCCATAATGTCTTAAAATTAAAAGAAGCAAATTTTATATGCAGCTTCTTTGTTATACATAAGCATGCATATGATTTGAAGGATTCTTAACTTTTGAGAATACATAATTGTGCCTTGTTAAGCTTTAGGTAGTTACATGCATATGTTGATTTGAATTCAATCATATGCATGACACTACAAATACAAACAATATCAATATCAAAAGTATCCTAAATATCATATAATATACTTGTCGAGGCAAATAAACATGCCTCTTTTAAACTTTAAGATGTTATATATATGTGTTATGAAACCAACAAAATGTGCAGCTATCCTAGTCGATAGAAATTAAGATTTTTAACCTTATTGTAGTAGGATTGAGCTCCATGGTGAGCATCTTATCTTGTAAGAATTTTTTTGAATTTTGCTTTCAATATTTGCTAAATTTCTAATATACAATACCATATATACAAAATAATCAAATTGGCTACTCTAAGCTGATCCATCTTTGACAGACCAATGTTCCAACAACCCCAATGTTAACAATGTGCCTGAAATTATCAAATGCAATTTAATCCCTCAACTCCAAAAATCTTAATTTTTTCTAAAATTTGCAGCAAGAAGATTACCTAGAAGGAACTTGGATGTTCAATCATATAACTAAGACCTTTATGGTGATTAACAAACTCTACTGCTACTTTGTATAGAACATATATGTATGTTACCAAGCATCCATTTCTAGAGTGGGTCCACTAATATGTTGTTCAAGTATATATGTTCGCCAATGGAAGTTTTTCACAAATATAATATGATAGAAGAGAGTTATTGTAGCCTAATTTGTAAAACCCATATGGAATGTTTAGTAGGGAGGACTACACAGTACTCTATAACATTTAGGAAGAAAACAGTTAACATTGGGTACTTTATACTATCCGATTCATACTGCCGACTATATAAACGTGCATGTAAAGTGATAAAGCTACACAAGCACGTTTATGTGCTAAATAATGAACCATGTGCTAAATAATGAACCCTCTCTAAGTGTTAATATCCGAATATACCACGAAAGAAGTTTAAATAAGATAGATTGGAAGTAGTGAGTGGTCATTGTTGTCATATTGTTTTCGTCCATGATATGATCATTTTACATAATGAAGGTGAAAAATCGGGTGTCACATTGGATACCACTTAATAGTTCACAAATTACCAATTTAACGGCTTTTTAGTTATCGAATGGTTGCTATTTATCCGTTTTTTAGTTTTGACCTTACTTGCGGAATTAATCAATCAAAAGTACCAAGTCATTTTTAATTGTTTCCAGATGATTAAGCATACAAGTCCAATTATCTTATGTTTGAATACCGCAGTAATAAGAAAAGCAATAATAAACACCGATATGATGACAGGGGAACCCCAACTGGGTAAAAATTCCAGGACCAAGTCTTTTACCTCCACTATAGACAATAGGGAGTGAGTTACAGTCAGATGCTATCTAGCTAACTCCACTAGACTTTTCGATCTATTTCCTGCTAACTCCAAGGTCTCCTCCAAGACCTACTCCAAAATCTTTTGCAATTGTCTCTTCTAAGTGGAATTTCAAGAACCTGCTCCAAGGTTTTGTGCTCTTCCAGTGCTTGTAGTCCAATCTCTCTGTACTTCCAGCAGCCTCTGAAGTTCAACTGAGAAAGTACCTTACTATGACCAATAAGATGTAGGTGGTGTTTCGGATTCAATGGGTTTGATGTTTTTCTCAAATATGTGGTTGTATAAGCTCAAGAGTGAAAAGATGAATTCAATGTATGAATATGTTAGAAGAGGCACAATGAACAACCACCCAATTTTTGTGCATAAGCTTGTGTATTTATAGGAAGGGTAATTAGGTTGAATGAGCCAGAAAAAATACTTCAAAATAACAAAATGGGGTTTTCCGAATCGACCTGTCGCTCAAGTGAGGGCTCAGCGACAAGCGAGCGCCGCACTGTCACTCGAGCAAGAGCTCAGCGGCATGCATTCTGTTTTGGTCACTCGAGCGCCAACTGGGCGAGAAGCTAGCGCCTTGTTTCTCCTCTTTACATGGTTGAACCCTAGACCTCATAGCCCAATTTATACAAATTGTATCCTAGGTCCTTGACTTTTACAACACGTTACAAATTAGTCATTTTATTCACATAATTGCTAACACTAAAAACCTAATAGAAGGTACATGATGAAGGAGAAGGAATGAGGAATGTACAGTGAGGGTTTATAACTTAACCTCAATTAATGTGAGGTTATTCATGATGAGAAAATGGTATATTTTTTTTTTTTATCCAAATTTATATGTTTTGGTATTTTATTTTGCGTAGAAGTGCCTGCATGGGCTGGTAAAGATTAGTTGTGCTTGAATGGAGGAATGAAAAAAAGGGTTCGGTGCAAAAAATGCAAATCGATAATTTCCTTGAAACTTGAGGAGGAATATATTGCAGTAAACTCCATTACATAGAACTATCCAATGGAGAGGACAAGTGTGTATATATTTATATCAAAACAGTATGAGTTAATCCGAAACTTGGTATGCAATAAGTGGGATGCACGGGAAATTTTAACTTAATTATAATCTCAAGTAAATCGTGATTGTTTCGGTACATAATTGACAATAAGTACAAAAATCCTCAGTTTTTAATGACTTTCCATGGTATACGTCTTTATTGATATATTGATGTTGTGGAGGAGGGGGCTCCATCATATTTGGAGAAGAGGAGCATGGCAAAGGAGGGCTCAGCTGATGCCCTTTTTTTTTTTTAACTGTTTTACTTTTTTTTTTGGGTTGTTTTGGCATATCAATAAAGAAAACATGGATTCTCCCACTTTTGTCAATCCAATTCGGAAATCTTTGTGAATCAATAAACTCGGGTTTGCATGATTAATCTTTGCATGTCTGTCTACTCATTTATCGTATTTGTGCATGATAAATTCAGGTTTATGTGTTATTTTAGACAATATTTGCTTGAAAGTGGAGATTGGTGAACTTACCATTCGAAGATAACAATCTTTGCTTGACAGTGGAGATTGGTGAACTTACTCTATTTAGAATGTTATACGTTTCTTTACTTGCATAGACACTTGATTTGAAATCTATGATGAAAGGACACACGACACGTCATTTAGATTTTTTAAAATTCTTCATTTATACAGTATAAATTTAGTTTTATATTTGTTATTTATTTTTCTTGTTGAAATCTTTTAATAAGAGTGCTTATTTGTTATTTAGTAGTAACTTTGAGTTAAAAATATATAATATTTCGGATAAAGAAAGAATCAATTATGGTAAGAGTGTCCAAATAGTGTCGGTGCACAACATGTGTCCGACATAGACAAGCTACCTTAATTGAAGTGTCCGCACAATACAATTTGAAATGAATGTGATTTTTGCATATTCTTATTTGTTTTCAATCTTTGGTTATCAGATGATGCAGGTGGTGCGTCGGATGGGGAAATGAGCTGTGGAGAATTTGAAATATTTGAAAGTCAAGAATCAAGTGATACCCGTCAAGGTGAACAGGAGCTCAAAGAAATGCTAATGCGCAAGTACAGTGGCTATCTTAGCAATTTGAGACAGGAATTCTTGAAGAAAAGGAAGAAAGGCAAATTGCCAAAGGATGCAAGGACTGCATTGCTTGACTGGTGGAACACACACTACCGGTGGCCATATCCCACGGTAATATCGAATTCATCTCATTTTTACCATGTTTGGAAAGCTGTGCACTACTGTCCCATAATGCGTGCTAGACAGGCCCTTTGTGTATTATCCATGTCGATGATGCACTCAACATAAGAGGCTTCAAAACGGAGCATGGAGTTCATCAACTGGCAAAGATAAAAGAATTAGTTTTCTAGGAATAGAAGGAACTGCTATAATAACCAGAACGGGCTTTTCTCTCATGGACAACGGCTGTGGACTAAATAATTTAGCGCACAACTTTTTCAAGATATGTAGATAATATTCACCTTTTCAGTGAATCACGCCAATACTGATGCTTAGTAATGTTTCTGGAGTGAATATGCTAATTCTCGTTGCTTGTCCACCACCTAAATAGGATGCAGTTATGAATTATATTACAAATGTTGTAAGAAAATATCTCGAGAAAGATATATAGTTAAAATTAGTTCTTTACTAGCAAATCGGATTTTTACTATCAATCAAAGTTCATATTGGATGTTATATCTCAATCCCGCTAGACAGCTTTATTTTAAAATCTCCTTGATTTATATGCAAATCAAACTGGAAAAATATGTTTCGAAGTATCAGTTTTTGAGACGAGAATTTTTTTTTCTTTTACTAATGGGAACAATTAATGCTGGACTTCAAACGGAAGATATTTTGAAGTTCTTCAAGGTTATCTAATACATGCATGAGAACTCCCAGTCTTACAATTTCGTCTAGTTTTTATGTTGTTTTCTGTACTATGCAGGAAGAGGAGAAAAATAGGCTAACACAGATTACTCAGTTAGACCAGAAGCAGATCAATAATTGGTTCATAAACCAAAGGAAGCGACACTGGAGACCGTCTGAGGACATGAGAATTGCTTTGGTAGAAGGTGTTAATGGTGGCATTGCAGGATCCATGTACTTTGATGCTGCAGGCGGGACTGGAGACATTGGCACTTGAATACACGACTATAAGTGAAGAAGTATGCATTCTGTTTTCCTTTTGACATGATAGTATGTGCAACTTGAATGTATCATCAGGACTTGGCTGTGCACCAGATTCGATCTTATGTGAACAATTGAAAACAGCTTGTTCGGCCATTATCGACCGGTTTCTAGTGTAATTTTCACGTTCATCGACAAAAAACGTTGTGAATATTTATCTGGGAGACTGTAATGCTGCACTGAGTTGTCATAGATTGTGTTAATTATATATTTTTAAGCCTCGTGTTTTGATCGACATAGAAAACCTAAGTTGGTGCAGTTAGGGTTCCTCATGAATGAGTGTATTCTGAGCTTAATTTGGATTTGAGAGAAGAAATTGTTATCAGAATACGGAAAAATTGCCACAAATTCTATCTTTAGTCAGGCGAAAACCTTCTTTTACATTAGTTTTTTCTTTTGCCATATTTTGTTGAAGTCCACATTGATACCTTTTTGGGTATTATAGATACATATAGAGGATTGTCAGATGAACAAGCCTGTTGCACAGTTAAACTACAAGTGTAAAATGGGTTGAATCACGTGTTATATATTTATACAATCTAATGGTGTAGTTGAAAGAAAAAATAGAACTCTAAAGAATATGATCATTTCAATGTTAAACTCTTCTGGATTACCTTTTAACTTGTGGGGGGAATCTCTTCTTACTGCATATTATATTCTTAACAGAATTTCAAGTAAGAAAAACGATAAATCCCCTTATGACTTGTGGAAAGGTAGAATACCTTCATTTAAATATCTTAAA
>CAIGRR010547966.1:0-11406 GCA_903798365.1 Fraxinus sp. 1973-6204 | reverse complement strand
AGAGAGAGAGAGAGAGAGAGAGAGAGAGAGAGAGAGAGAGAGAGAGAGAGAGAGAGAGAGAGAGAGATTTTGACACCAAAGTTTGAGAAGTCTTCAAACTCAAGCTTTCTATAGGACTCACTAACTTATTTTTGTTTATAATTCTATTTTTCGCCTGTGGTTAAAATGAGCTATTTATTAAATCTGATATTTTGCCACACATGTTTGAGTAAATGAGTAAATTTCTCTCATAACGAGGAAAGTGTATGAATCTGCAATATTTTCTCAAAACAACCGAAGAGTAGGCTAAAATCAATAACAAAAATACATCTGCAATATTTTCTAGCTTGTTGTTCGATAGCGATTTCTGCATGAATAGCATGTTTCCAGGATTCACGGCAACTCTTTTTGAGATGAAAGCAGGAGAGCACTTGAGGAAGGGGCAAACCTTTTTGTTTCCTAAAATTCTAGTTGGAAGGTACCATAGCATGCGATCGAGTTTAACTAATGACTTAATTGTTCAAGGTTGAGGTACGGTGCATGTTTGAGCCCCATTTTTTTTTTTTTTTTTATTAAGAATGCATTTTAGAATAATAGATTGATGGAGAATGTGCACTTAAAAAAACAATTTGAATTTGCGTATAATATTATTTTATTGAAAAATGTGATTGAAAAGAAAAGAGATAAAAATGTATTTTGAAAATAATATGGATCAAACAAAGGCCTAATATGATATCTAGATGAGCCGTCAAAAAAATTCAATCAATGTCAGTCATTTTTTAAGTAGTGGCAGTCAATATGTAGATCACCTAAAGCGAATGAACGAGTTAATCTACTTCGTGATCAACTCTTTTGATCAAGTTAATGTGAATCGATGAGAAGTTGACTTGTTGATTTAACAATCCAAAAGAGATGTTCTTTTCAAATGGATCCACATATTTCGACTTTGCTTATGCCTATGAATCTTGGCAAGCGAATCAACTAATGAGTAGATCGAAGACTGAAGCAGCGATCATGGTGATCCGAATAGCTTTGATTGCGAGCTCGATGAGATGAAAGATGCATAGTCACAACTTAATCAGCCTATGTAAATCTAGTACTGTCGAGTCTTTATCATATTGACACAATGATGTAGTATTCTTCCAGAAAAGGGCAAAAAAAATTTAATTAGTGAGCCATTGAGTTAAGGACAAAATTGAACTAGTTCGATGTTATCTAAGCCAGCCATGAACCGACTAGTTACTGTCCATGCATGGTTCATTTGTCATTTAGCACAAAGTGGATGAGATCAAAACATAAAATCAGAATTACTCGAATCCATCGGTATTCATTTGTTCATTTGTCACATCACCGATAATTTATCATCATGATAATAAATAACATTATTCATATAAATAACGGCAAGCAGATATAATATTCTTTTCCAGTAATTTTACACAATTATTCGATTATTTATTTATGACTGACATTAATTACTTTAATATATGTTCATGGAATAAATGGAAAACATGACAATTGGATTTTCAGACAAGTGCCTTACTGCTGGAGCTTTAAGGACACTTCTTCCTTCCCCCGTGTGTAGTCATGTTGGCATAGCAAGGGCACATCTCCT
Source organism: Fraxinus sp. 1973-6204 (assembly GCA_903798365.1). NCBI lineage: Eukaryota > Viridiplantae > Streptophyta > Magnoliopsida > Lamiales > Oleaceae > Fraxinus > Fraxinus sp. 1973-6204. The sequence continues at coordinate 9,815 of CAIGRR010547966.1, read as the reverse complement.
GGTTGCCGGCGGTGCCTGGTGGCACACAGTTGCACCGCTTGCAGCAAGTTCCACAGGCCCGGTGGCAGAGTCTCGGTCGCGATGAAAGCCGGCACCTCCTACCACATTCCTTCCCACAATCTGCACTCGCATATGTATAACCAACAAAGATACATGTATATAAAAATAATAATTAATATGTACATGATGACAACATTATTACAGGTGAAAAATATTTTGAAATAACGAGGAAATTAAGTCTGTTTAGAGTAGATTTTTGATAAAAATTGATGATTGAAAAATTGTGCATCTCATAATTTGGAATTAAAACTAATTGTTGACTTTAACTTGAATTCAAACAGGGGTTAAGAATGATCACTCGCAAATCGTTATTAGGTGCTATACTCATGACTATTTGTGCTCGTATTAAACCAAAGATGGTAACCGTAAAAGTGAAGTTAGTAGATGTTAACCTATTTTTTGAGGAGACGGTCCATTCACATGGATGTTGACCTAACCAGAAAAAATACTAAGTTAAGAAAGAAAATACTCGAAGTATAATTGTACATAAAAAATAAAAAATCCTCTTACCCTTTCATCAGCTTCAACCGAGCAAAGAGCGAGCCATAGAGTGAAAAGGGAAACAATCAAGAACTTGGACATGATGCTAAAAACTTGATTGTTTAATGGCAACCTCAATGTTAAGCGTGTGATGAAATGAGAGCAAAACCATTGTATTTATAAACTTCTCTCTTTTCTTTGTACGTGTGTGGGGGGCCCTGGGGGTACCGTAGCCGTAGGCGCTGTAATAAAAGGACTACTTCTTGAAGCATCTTCGTACCTAAAATTTTCATTTTTCCTAAAATTCAGCAATAGTCAATTAATGAGTCGAGTAGCTGGATGGACCATTTGTCATCATAATTGAGCCAAATGCATTTAAATGAACAAATATAGGGAAGCTCTAATCAATGATCAAGTGAAAAGATATCATTCTTCTTTGTAAAGTAAGATTAATATTCTTATAGATAAAGCAGTGTGAACAAAAGGTTGGGATGCGAGTAGTCGATGATATTAAGGGCTCTTTCGATAGTCAAAAGTTGCTTTGAAACTAGGAAACTGTTTTTGAACGTGTTTGAATAATTTTATGAAATTCATTTATCTGATTAGATGGGTTTTTAGAGCAACCTATACTAAAATAACTATTTCAAAAAGTTCTTTTACGAGAAGTAAAAACAGAAACCCTGCAAAACAAACCAAATACTCGCATCATGTTACATTTCCATAGGAAGACTTTTGTGGCTGATTCAGATAGACAGCACAGCATATAGTATTTTTTGGAGTAAGGATGACCTTGCTCTGCTTGATGCATAATGTCTCTAATGTAACAAGATGATGGAATCTGGGCCCAGCACACTTTTCTTTAACCTATTAGCTACACTCTCTCTCGATGATCGTACTGTATGTACATAATATGAACATTCCGGTCGTATACGTCTGATTTGGTTTTGGTTTAAGAATCTTGTCATGATACTACGTTATATTTTTTTCATTTAGAAGCCTAAGAAAAGAATATAACTTATATAGGGCGTGTTCGGTAGAGATTAAAATCAGATTAAAATTAGATTAAAATTGAAAAATTAGTCGTTATGATTGACTTTTATTAGACGAGTGGGACCCAATAACGGTCATATTTTCAATTTTAATTGAATTTTAAGCTGTACCAAACAAGCTCATATTAATATTAAAATTTGTTCTCCATGTGCTTTGGATTGTGTAGATAAAACTATATATATTTTTTTTAACGAAGGTGTGATAAATCATAATTTTCTTATAATTACTTATATTGAATGGTTAACCGAACATTTAATTATAAGTATTTAGTTTGTTGAACATCAAATCATTTCGTTTTAATAGATATCAATCATCCGATAGACAATTGCATTTTTTACATCAAAATGAAGAGGTAAAATCATATCGGCTACATTCAAGGACATTGACAACCATTTCTAGGAAAGCAATCAAATTAAAATTAATTTTGTGCCAACTATTGGCATATCATTTTACAATGTTATCAAACCTAATTACAATCATATTACATGTACATTCTAGTTTACATTAAATTTGACATTCTAACATATGACTTTCATTATTGCCATTGATTTTTACAGCACCATTATCACAGGCCAAATTTTGACACACGAGGGAATGTCAACAATAATGTACATATAGCTTAATTCACTTAATTAACACAACAAAAGTTTCACACCCGTGAAACTTTTATAACGTCAAGGGTGTGAAACTTTTATAACGTCAAGAAAACAATATATTGAAAGTTAAATAGAGAGGTCTATTTTGACACAAGTTTGATAAGATAACGAGTCTTCAAACTCATGCTTTCTATAGGACTCGCTAACTTATGTCTATCTTATAATTAAAATTTATCCTGGTCGCAGTTAAAATGAGCTACTTATCAAAATCTGATATTTTGCAACACATATTTGAGTAAATGAGTAAATTTCCCTCATAACGTGGAAAGTGTATTAATCTGCAATATTTTCTCAAAACAACCGAAGAGTAGGCTAAAATCCATAACAAAAATACATCTGCAATATTTTCTAGCATGCTGTTTAATAGATTTATAAATGTTGAATGCTTGCATGGCGGCTATATATACCCATGTTGTGAGGAATAAAAAGGGAAGTTGCATTATTTGATATATTCCTCATTTGAAGAGAGTCCATATAACAGAGAGATTCTGTGAAATTGTCCTCTTGATTGCCAACGTGAAGTTGGTCAGGAGATTGTTCCTTTCTCTTAACCAATTTGCTGTTACCTTGTCATCAAGGCTAGAATCCATAACAAAAATACGCTTTCAGACAAAGGAGAAAACATAGTATGCCAACAAACTTTTACGTTTGAGGTTTTTTACACTAGTATGCTGTCAACACGTCCACGAGGCAGATCTTTTCATTTGGGGCTTCATCTGTTTGTCTTCCTCAAGTGATATCATGCCCAAATGGGAAGGATCTTCAAGCATCATCTTAGCCACCAAATAACCAGCAATGGACCATGTCTGGTTCTTACGTGCCTGCTTACCAATGTATCGTCCGTGCTTTCCATCGTAGTATTCTGGCCAATGATCTTTCAACAAACGTGCTTCGGCAAGTTCAGTGGCACGTCTCGCTAATTGGGGTCGTCCAGACTTGATGCAGGCTGCAGTCAGGAGCCATAAAAGGACTACAAAAACACAATCAAGAAGCAACAGCTAAGGTCCTCAAATCTAATGTTCGACAAAGCTTTAAAAAAAATATACTTTTGAAGTCACATTTTGTTTACAAACATGTGTAGAACTGCTACTTTTCTCTTTATTCTAAGAAAAACGTCATTTATTTTAAGAATAACTCATACCTTACTCTCAAAATAAGCAATTTATATCCAACACTGATCACTAAAACAGCCGGAATGCATTGAACAAATAAAAATAATGAGAGTTCACTTGCAACTTCAGTACCATACTTTGGCACTCGACAAAAGAGACAGAGCTAAAATTCGTTACTCACCTGGCCACGAACCACCGTTGTGGTAACTCCAGCCGGTGTTCTTTGGATCACAGCCTGTTACTATACTCCATTCATGACTTTCCATGGCTGGATAACAAATCTTGAGCGGCATTTCTCCAACGAGCTCATCCCAACGCGATTCAATAAGATCCATTATGGCTGAAGCTTGCTCGGGAGTTGCCAAAGATGATAAAATTGCAATGCAGTTACCCAAGCAAAACCAACGGAAATCCATTCTTGCAGGACTTACATTACCGATAAAATAACCACCACGAGTTGGCATAAAATCAAATACCCAATCAGGGAGGGAATCAGGCATTACGTTGAATTTGTTCACTGCAGTATGTGAGTACTCCTCTGTCTTGTAACGATATATGTCATTAAGTTGTTTAATATCGAGCCAAAAGTAACTTCGCATGTGATAGCTTAGAGCATGTAGGCGTTTAGAAATTATATCCGCACACTCCTTGCCCTCATCATCGTTCTTAAGTAGATTTAAAGCACATCTCAAGGACATAAAGAACAGTGCTTGTATCTCAATTGGATACCCATAAACACCCTAGATAAAGAACAGGTTAAAATATGTAAAATATATTTGTTTCACCAAAGTCCTAGTAAACACAGATTTGGTGGATTAAACAGCAAGAAAAAAAAATGACTAAAGATTGAACAAAGTTTATCAGGAAAAGAGGAGAGATTGCATAAGACTCACCATTCTCCGATCAATCATGCAACATCCATCAGCGCACAATAAGGTTGGGAATGTATCGAAGCCTTCTGACAGACATAAAGTCAAGATAAGTCTAATGCCCCTTTGGCATTCAGGCAATTCAGCCAAAGTGGTGTCCCCGGTAGACTTAGTATACGCACGCAACAAAATAATCCACCAAAAACCCGAATCAATAGGAGCCACTCGACCAATAGCACATTCTCCAAAATCTGCAATTATAGTTTCGTAGTTCTTAACAGGGTCATGAAGCACTTTAAAGCTTGCTGGCATCACCCCTGCCCCTAAAGTGAATTGGTCTACCTTTTTCTCCCATGATTGGAGCCGTAGGGTTTTGAGTAGAAAATTCTTAACGATTTCGGGTTCACCATTCATCAAGAAAGCCAGAGCACTAGGGACAAAATCTCTGACAAAGACCTGCCAGACACTGAAATGTTTAACCTTTTGTTTTCCGAACTTGATTCAGAAGATGTTGAACAGGTTAGTCCACAAAATCATAAGCAATTAAGTAATAATACTCACTGGACTGATGCCAAGAACTAAGAAAATTTTATTAGCTTTATAAATTAAGTAAGATATCTCAGAATTCTTCAAATGTCTTGCATAGAAAAAGATTTTCAATTCATCTTTTGGTGGAAAAATACAACAGAAATCAGATACATGCAAAGAAAACAAGCACTTCCATGTTTATGATTATGTAAGAATGGTGTTCATAAGAACATGAAGTGATCCCAAGAATAATTGCTATGTTTGTGCTTTGATAAGATAAAGTGGACTGCTAATTAAATTATTTTCATTGATAATAAGTACTAAATCGAGTAAATTTCACCTGATCATAATTAAGTTCTTCAGCAGAATGATCCAATGCAGCAATAGTCCCCACTGGTTGCCCACGAAATTGGACTATTGACCGCTGCAAAGACACCCAAGCTTCGGCAAATATAGGATGTGACTCCACACAAGTAACTGATCTAGGAGTACCAACACTAGACCTGCCCGAAGAATAAAGACTTCCAAAATTGTCAAAAACACGCGATGAGTTCTCACTATTTCTATAGAACTGGCGGGGTGGGGATGAAATTGACATTTCACTGAAGGATCTCTCATCAAATGATCTCTTCCTTTCTATATTAAGAGGTCTAGGTTTGTCCAGTAATCGAGACAAATCAGTGTCTTCGATTTCAAACAATGATGAACCGGAGTCGTGATGTTTTAATGTTCCATTTTGATGAGCATCCGAGGTAGGAGACATCCTTGAATTCTTTCACAAATTTCCAATATAATTTTCCAAACGAGAGATCTGCAAATGTTCAAAGCAAATTTAATTTCAAACCATAAGGAAACCAGAATGTCACATCTCTCAGTCAACCCACAAATATTAAAACTGATTTTACAGTTCCAAGCATGAAGCAACAGTGCATCAGAAAAACAACCAACAAAACGCACATTAAAAAGTCAACTTATAAAATTTGTCAACTTTGAACAAATAAATGCTTTCCAAGCACAAGCAAATCAGAGGCAAGAAATCCACATCATTAGGATGCATCATCAAGACTTTGTTTCTCAAATCTCAATAATTCAATTACATAATTAACAAGTGGCTGAATAGATTAGATAAGAAGGTCTGAACATTTATTGGAGAGAAAAAAAATTTAATTTGCAACTAAAAGAAACACAAGTATTGAAAATAAAATAGCTAACATCCCCAGAAAATTCAAAGTATTATAAACTGCAAACTATGACAAATTGGTTTTTGTAAGTAAACTTGTTACAGTTAACTGAATTAGAAGAAGTAACAAACAATTGCAGTGGACATAAAATAAAATATTGCAGTTGACAGAAAATATATTTGACGTCTTTGGAGGAGACTTTGCCTCTTAATGCAGCCATAACTCCTACCATAACTCAGCAATGTTAATTCTGACGTTTTGGCGTTACAAAATAAATGGAAAATCGTTTCCAAAATGTNTCTTTGGAGGAGACTTTGCCTCTTAATGCAGCCATAACTCCTACCATAACTCAGCAATGTTAATTCTGACGTTTTGGAGTTACAACATAAATGAAAATCGTTTTCAAGTTATGTTTAAATGGAAAAACGTAAAAGAAAAATTCCAAAATGTGGCTTGCACTTCGTGGCTAATTTTTGCACACGAGTTCAAGGCTCGAAGGCCAAGTCGGTCCAAAATTTGCACCCCCCGCGGGCGCGTAGGCCATGTAGGAGTATTTATGCTACAAATGGTTACACTTTACAAATTGTTAACCATATATAAATTCGTCCACAAACTTGTTCTTATCCTATGGGTTATGTGGATAACCATTTAAGTTTTCCTACCTGCCACATTTCTTTTTCTTCTGCTCTTCAAAATCCCAACTTTAAATCAATGTGGGATTAATTTCAAGTGAAAATCCATTTGCCATACAATATATTTTCCAACAGTTTTCTCAAACCAACTTTGCAGCCTGGTGAAGGGTAAAATCTTGCATTGCTTCTGAAACCAAAAAATTTACTTCTGAACCTATTTGGATAATTTTCCAGAAAATCTTTCTCAGGCTAAAAGAGAGGAAGGTGCAGAAAGCTATTGTACAAGAAACCAAAGCAAAAGGAGAAGTCCTTCCAAATGGGTCTTAACTACGAAAATATTATCAGGAACTCATAAAAATCCTTATTTTACAGTGCATCAAACAAAAATACAGAAATGCACAGTTTTAGCAAAAAGTTTACACTTTTAAAAGGAAACGCATGGATCAAACAGCAGAAGAAATAAGTCTTTCAGTGTATCAATATGAACTTGGGAAATCTAAAAGAAAAATCAACAAAAAAAATAGGAAAAATTTTAGAACAAACCTCAGAGAATTCTTGGGAGGATATTGGATGAATGAAAGACCAAAAGAGTTGAATAAATGAAAGAAGAAGACTGTAAGCCAAATGAGGTCTATAAATGTGGAGTTGGTGATCGGTGACCAACCGGTTGAAAATTTGGGAAAACTGGATAAGCCGGTAAATGTTGGTCTAATGAAAATGAAATGTGACTGGCACGTCGGATTTATGGGAAGGTCCGAAGAAATCCTCGACTGACTTGTCCTTTTTTAACGTGAAATTGTCCCAACTGGATTTAGGTTAGAAAATCCAAAAGGATCATCGCTCGTGTACATAGTACTTCTTACTCTCCTGTCTTTTAAGCAAATCTGGTACCTTTCCGTATAATTATAAGCGAGTGGAGTCCAAAGGCGCGTGATCGGTGATTCTGAAGCTTTGCAAGAACACTTTCCATTGTAAATAGGCGATATCTTCCACAGATCTTATCGGCATATATATACCAACTTGGAATTGGATCGTACGTCTTGCACGTGGCATAAATAAATTGGTTGGTATATATTTTTTCCTTTTTCTTTGGCTGTACTTTTCCCATTTCTCAATTTTATTTTATTTTATTTTTTTTTTATGCTCTTAATTTCTGGTAAGGGTTTGTTCATTTGGGTAAAGAAACGATTTTTCCAAATAAAATCACAAATTTGTTTTGAAAAACGAGCTTTTTTTTTTTATGCTCTTAATCCCTGTTTGGTACACATTAAAATTTTCATTTTCATTTTTCTACTCATTTTTAATTACACATTTTTCAATAAAATAATATTTTCTATCACATGAATAACTTTTTCTTCCTTTTCAACCACACATTCTTCATCAATCTACTATTCCAAAATATATTTTTTTCAAAATAATGTGGCTCAAATACACCCATATTATGTACGCTCATCTTAGCATTGTCAATTTTGTTATATAATGTACTGGAAGTGGTGTGGCAATAGTTTCACAAGAGGGGAATTCAATATAATTTTTCAATGTAAAGTTAAGTAAAATCTTGATAAGAGTGGGCTACTTAGCCTACTTACGAGTTGGAGTTCTAGGCCATCCAATTGGCCCTCAAGAACTCGTTTCAATTCCACCATTGATCCAATACATAAAATACCACCAATCATATTGTTACACAGTGGTGACAAATGGATCAAGCTACTCACGGGCTTGGCTCGTCTCAGTTCAACCTCTCGACTCATTTTGATACTAACCATGGATCGAGTCGAGGCACCAGCTCACGAACCGACTCATTTGGACTCGTGTGTCGTTCATTTTTTCTATAGTTTTGAACTTGTTTTATTAATTTCTTGAAAATAAATTGCTCGTCTTTAGACATATTTTGTTAATTTATGTTTTAAAAAAATAAAAAAAGAGTCGGTTATGGTCAACTCGACTCATGAGGCACACAAGCCAAAGGGTTGAGGCGGTCCTAAGATTTGGACACGAGTCGATCTCAACTCAATCCATTGCCACTCCTACTATCACATCATATTTAGTCTAAGCAATAGTGTCCTAAAATTATATTTTCCTTTGACCTCATCGTACAAAGTTCAGTCAAAATAACCGAAAAACACATTAGAATTGAAAGAATCGATAAATTACTTGTCCGCAACAAATATCATGCTCTATTGAAGGAATATCTTTCCCCGTGTCAACCGTCTCCAATTTATAACGATATTGTTCCTTAACACATGCACACAAGTACACAAAAATGCACTCAATGATGAAAACTAATTAGTACTAAGATTACATCACCAAAAGATATTTCTAACTTGATCTTCGATACTATATTTCTAACTTGGACACCGTACACGTGGCAAGAATATCCTTGCAAGACAGTCCAATTCATCAATACTATATTCTAAACATTTAGTTTATGGCGATGTATGTAAAAAATAACAAGAAACTTCTCAAATGTGCAAGCAAAATCTTAATTACCACGATACTTAAAGGACTCACTTTAATGGAAGGTGCCTATCATCATATAGAGGTTCTAATTAAAAACAATGCTATTAGTTTATAGAATTGTCGAAGTATGCAGATGTCCTTGTAGCTGATGAAGATGATAAGTGTAGGAGGTTTTGAGTATGGTATTTCAGGTGATGACGCAGAGATTGAAAAATTTTACCGATCGTCTTAGACTGTAGCTTGTTTTCAGTGAGTGGAAAAACTTATTTTTCAGAAATAAATATTTATTAAATTTATATCACATCTGAAAATTAATTATTTCATATATTTGATTTGACAGCATGGTTTCTTGACTTGATAGTGGTTGAAGTGTCAAAGTTAAGGTCAAATTTTTTTTAGGTGTCAGTTTAAACATGTCATAGTCGCCTTGGTGGTGGGTCCGCCACTTAGCTGACATCGACCATTGGCGCACTACACGTGTGGGTCCATTAGGGTGACTAGGGACGGATCGTGTTAGTTGCCGGGGCCTAATCACTTGAGATGTTGAACTAAGATTCTTCTCTTTTTTGAAAAGCTTAGGCCATGTTCTCTTTATCGTTTTCAAGTCGTTTTCTGTTTTCAATTTTTCAAAATACTGAAAACGCGTTCTCTTACCTATTTTCGAAAACGTGTTTTTTAAAATGAAAAAAAAAAATTACACTGAAAATGGAAAATGGCTGAAACCACGTTTTGGAAAAAATAAGCCCAAAACACGGTCTTTTGCCAAAACACGGGAAACAAATTTCCT
>CAIGRR010547939.1:0-11114 GCA_903798365.1 Fraxinus sp. 1973-6204 | reverse complement strand
AAGCCAAACGAATGATATTCGGTATGGTTATTTTTTTTTTCAAATTTTTTTATTTTTTATTTTTTTATTTTTGACAATTGGAACAAATTCTAGACCCAATGGTAGAAAATATTATCACTTTAATGGACAATTTTCATAAAAATGAAGTCAAACGGACACCAAACTTTCAACATTTTCCATAAAGAATTATAGTAATCAAACACAATTAATTAGAATTCCTACTAAAACAATTTCTAGACAAATCAATTCCCTGTAAAACTTTTTTTTTCCACCCATTTTTTACATTTGCAATCAAACGGACCCCTAGGGCTTATTCGTAGGTTTCTACTTCTTGTAGAAGAGAAGCCTCGAAAGGCATCATACAAAAAACTTCCAGAAAATTATACTAACAAGTTTAAAAACGGTTTCTTATTTTCAAAAGCAACTTTTGACTTTTTACAAGTCTCGTCAAAGGGAGATGGAAGTTTTTAGATGACGGGCTGCAGATGAAAATATAGAATTCGAATTATATTATCACCAATCAAAGAAAATTGCAAAAGGGTTCGTCGAAAACTAAATTTGAATAAATAAACGTGTCATTTAACGTCTTTTAAGTGGAAGTGAAAACCTGATCTGAAACAAAGAAAAGCCATGTTTTAGTCATTAGGCATCTGACCCATGAGGAAACAACACCAAAAAGGGCATATCCTGCAGATATAGCACTGATGCAAACCATGTACCTGTCCAAAGATGTTCAAATTACAATTTATATTAAAAAATAATAAATACAAATTATCCACAGATAATGAATCGAAGACAAGAAGAGAAAGTGAATATTTCTTACTTGAGTCCAATGAAATTACTGTACTCCACTTTTCCATAGATGCTGTTATCTTGCTTGTTGGTGACAGTTAGCCATATGGATGCAACACTCAAAGGAACAACAAACATTCTAAGAGAACAATCTACGAGTCTTAGGTTGGAAACATCATTGCCAAGAAATCCCATATTTTGAAGAACTGGGGAGAATGAACAGTATGAAGTGAAGAGATGGGAGAACTCAGAACTGTATGGATCGATGAGGGCTATATCAGTAGACAGATGTGTTTATATACACATTCTTCAGGTTCTTGATTTTGTGGGGGTTTTCAGTTTTCAACTTTTTTTCAAAGGAGAACAAGGGTCAGTTTGAAAGAGAGTGGTGACAGGTTGCTGATTGAGTGGGAAGAGTGAGAATTAGTGGGCTAACTTTTTCACAAGAGGAATCATGCTAGATAGGGTTGGTGAATAATTTGGATTTGTCCATTTTTCTTAAATTCATTTCAACCAACACAATTCAAATTTTATCAACTTTTATTAAAATTTACTAAAAAATAGATTTTTAACTGTACCAAACAATGGCGAAATGTTACACGGCTCTTAAGGCATTTGTTTACATCTGATACCCCCATCGAGAGATGTTGACTTGCCTGCAAGGGTGTGGTTTGATACAGAGAAAATGTTCTTCTGCAGAAACCAATTTTGTTATCTCCCCACAATCCCTCCAAAAAAAAGTACAAAAGAATCACAAATTACAAGTGTTCTTTCATTAGCGGTGTGAATCGGATCAGGTTCTATGACCTTTTTCAACAAGAGAAGAGTCCATAAGCTCAATTTTCTTTGTCAGTATTATTAAATCTTCCTTACCAACCATTCACTCAGTACAAAAACTTACAAATTATTCATATTTTCCAGTTAGTGTGTGAATTGAATCCTTCTTCAATATGGGATGAGCCTATAAGCTTAATTTTCTTCGTGTGTCAAATTTTCTTTGCCAAACATTCACTCAAAGTTGTGTGCCGTGTTAAGACATTCAAAATTTCGCTCACACGTTTCACTCAAAGTTGTGTACTGTGTTAAAAACATTCATAATTTGAGTTATGCTTACACAGGCCCAGGCGCCCCCCAATAGGGGGGGGGGGGAGTGCCACTTCTCAATTCGATAAAACATTAAATAAAAAATTAGGTACAAATAGAATTTTCCTCATAATTTCCATCACGTGTTCAGCACGCCGGTGAAAACAACAATTTTGTGAAATAACAAAAATAGGAATTGCCAATTAAAATTTCTGTGATCAGTAAAAAGTTATAAGCTTTCATCCTCTGATGAGTTGAAATTTGAAAAATCATGAAAGAAACATTTCTCCAAAAAGGTCACATGTGAGAGACAAACTACAATGTAAAAGCAGCAAAAAAAAAGCAGTAAAAGCTTGCTCAAGAATACAGACTTATTATGAGTTCCACTAAGCCATAATGATCAAGAAATATATGGATCTTACAGCATAGCAAAAGAAATTTGTCTACATTGCTCCTAATAAGGTTGCTACAGTGAACTGTCTCATTTGTTACAAAAGGAGCGGATTTCGACTGCAACCTCAATCTCTATCTCTATATCACATATACATTACATGCGAGTATAACGTACAAATCTCTGAAACGTCGTGTAAAGAAAACGCTTCCAGAGGACGGACAAAAAGGTACATTTTTACTCCACAACCAGTGTTCTCGGCTTTTCCAAATAGTCTGTGAATTCCAGAGACTGGAGAAATTGATGCAAATCAGAAATTTGCATTCCACAGAGTTTTCTCACCTTCCCCACATCGTCTGTGAACCTCCTTGATCCTATCGGCAGAATTGCAGATGCCACTGCAGCTCCAATCGAAGGAAGCAACACAGATGTTGCCTGCCTGAGCCTTCCACTCACAATCTGTGGTAAAATCAACATACTTAAGGGAAATTAACAATCATACTATTATGTGTTTCTTCTTAGTTTTGGGAGTAATACATGGCTAAGAATGCTTCCGTTCATTGAAAACAATCAACTATTTTTTACAACGGAATTCAGTGATTCCTTAAAACAGAGAAAAAGGACTTCAAACCCATAAAAAATGAAGTCTTAAGTCAGAAATAAGATTTTAAACTTCTTTTCATCTCTATCTCGTGGTAGATGGGCCAAGTTTTAGTATTTAAATATTTTTAGTCCTCATTCCTTCTTAATAGTGACTACTGTTTTTTGACAACCTATGAGTGAAAGAACCATTATAGTAACTCAGCCCACCGGCATCCCAGAAGATCGAAGAATATTTGACAGGCAACCAGATTCAGCAATGGGATCCAAGCAGCTTCGTAACAGTATTAAAGCATACATGTGTTGAGTGAAGAATTTTGACTGACGACAAAAGTTTTCAAGTTCAATTGGCTCACATGGATGTACGGGATTGAGATTATCTAGGTGCAAGAGGAGATATGTAGGGTAACAGTTAAAAAACAAAAAGATGATGAATCTTCTAGTAGATTCTGAAGTTAAAGTGGACGGCCAGGTATTTGGTTGTTTTGCGGACGATATCTCAAACATTAAGTATGCCATGGCATAATCAAGTTTGGCTAGTATCCACGAGATGGATATGCAGTGAACTATATGCCTCTGTAAAGAGATCTTCTCCAAAGAAGACGTACGTAGATTGGAAAATTCATTCCCTTAAAGAGTCATACAGCTGTTCTAATATAGACAAAACTTTTAACACAAAGTATTCTTGGAAGCTGATGTCTCAGAATTTGGGTTTTTTCCCTTCTTTCTTGTCTCTTTTCTTTTTCGCTTTTTTTAAGGGTGGGAGGTGAGTTAGAGTAAGTTAATTTTACCAGGGGGTGTTCCACAGCATAATCTCCTGTCATCTATATGCTCCACGTCTAATCCAATGAACCAAGATCCCAGTGAAACATCCTCATTTGCGTACTTGTNGGAGGTGAGTTAGAGTAAGTTAATTTTACCAGGGGGTGTTCCACAGCATAATCTCCTGTCATCTATATGCTCCACGTCTAATCCAATGAACCAAGATCCCAGTGAAACATCCTCATTTGCGTACTTGTGCAGAAGGTGCCTAGGATAAGTAAAATTACAAATCAACGAGACAATAAAGGGAAGCATAGAAAGAAACAAAAAATCCCAGGAAAGGTAACACTCACTGGTTTATTGATATATATGTAGCCAAATCTTTTGAAATGGCATACAATTGTCCTGTAGCATGACGAAAATATTTATTTCCTGGCACACCAAATTTCCAAGACTCCGGTTCATGATATCTTACACCCCTGTTAATATAAATGGCAAAAATGAAGAGTAAGGAATGAACCAAGAAAGAAATATAAGGTGAATTGCATTTCCACAATATTCACGAAGAGAAGAACTTTTAGGAAGTTTATACTTACTTTTGAGCAAGTACAGGACCAGATTTCATGCATCCAATATACACCCTTGGTTTTACGCGATGCCAAGCTAGAGTTGCTCCTAATGTTGCTACAGTTCATTTCCACCAATCGTTTAAGCAAGTGTTCTAAGAAGCATGTACACAGAGCTGACTACAAAATAATCTTTTATCCCTTTTGGTGATTGAAACGTAACAAAAATACATGGTTGGTATGTGCTAACAAGTACAAAAAAAATACAAAATAAAATTACAGGGCCAAATATAGGTAAACCAATAGCAAAAAAGAGGGATAGTTATTGTCCTGCTGGGTGATTTCTTTAATCAGACGAGGAAGTGAAAAGGCACCGTGAAGAAAAAAGAGAAACTAAGATTTATTATCCTAGATGGAATTCATGTAAGATCAAATTCGAAATATCGACATGATAACTTTAAAAGGAAGAATATCAGCATTACCTATATTTACGTGGACGTCATCATCAACTTTGACATAGAAATCTGCATCCCAAAGAGCAACCGCAGTAGTAAAATAGGCCTTTGTCTTGGCAGATAGTTCTAGGTACCCCTCAACATGTTCCTAGACAATAAAGTATTAATAAGACAGGACACGCTTCATTGTATTTTTAACAGTGACATGCAACATGTGGGTAGGGGGATTAAATGTAAACACGTAGGCTTTCCACACAAGATAGTGCATGAAGATTTGGGACATCTATTTTCTCATCAGACTATTTAGAGGGAAAAAAAAAAAAGAGGCAAGTGAAACCAGAAGTAACGACAATACCAGTCTCAAAAAGTCTCCATGTTTCCTATCTTCTGCTTCAATAGCTCTATCAAGAATGCCACCTGATGTTACACTGTTGACCAGAGGTTCAAATATGAAAGGGAAGGGAAATTAGATACCGTTCCTCGTTAAGTTGTCATTAAATTAAAATGATGTGTGTTTATGACCCTAAAAGAAAATTCAAATGAAAGTTCATTATGTTCAAATGCTGTGAAATAAAAGTTTGCACATGTTAAAATGCTCTTCTAAGCCCCTGAGGTAATTCAATTCTATTATAACAATGTGATCTATGTATCCAATCCATCTGGAAGTAGAATCGGTTCCCAAAAAACAACATGAAGAAAAGAAAAGGTACCAATACCAACCAATAAATATGTTAAGACATATATTTTAGGTTGTGGAGTTGCACAAACGAAATATCTCAAGTCAACTGACAATCAACATATATATAAAATTATCACGTGGAAATGACATGGTTAACAAAGATTATAAGGGAAATCACCATATATAAAAAGCAACAGTTAACATGAAGTCCAAATATCTGCATCCCACCTGTGTCCAATCACGAAGCGAATTATAATACCCTTTTCTTCCTCGAGCTTTTTGCGTTTATCACCTGCTTAGTCCAATAGATAAGAATATTCATTACATAAAGCTGAGAAAAATATTCCTGGAGGGGACAGGCATACTAAAGTTATATGCACCTTGTGGCGTCCAAGTAGCACGGACAGAGTCTCTCCTCTTTCTACTGTTAAAAGCAGCGTTTATACCTATTACCATCAAATATTTTCTTTTTTTGATCAATTCCGGAATCTTGATGCCTTCGGATATAGGGGCACCGCTAAGTAAGGAATCTTGCACAGCCTTGGCTGCGGCTAATTCCATCTCCAAATTCGAAATAGTCTTATCCAGAGTCCTGCATTTTTTATGGCCATGACTTTTAAAAAATTTATCAATATTTAAACAGAAATATAACCTACTTCAAGACAAGGGGCTTACTGTTTTGCATCACGCCTTTGAAACTTCGCCTAATATATCTTTCGGTCAACCTTTTAGATCCTTCCGACAGAAGAAAAATAAATAAATTAATTTTCACTGGAACTCTACCCAGGTTTCTGTTCATATACATCAAGTTTATAGCACCTAGGCTTATTCATAGAGAAGGAACTTAGCAGTGAAGATAAATTTATTGGAATTTGTTATCAGTACTCACCAATCTTGGACTGCATCCTTCTAAAACCATAAGCTTATCATCTGCAACTTCAGTTGGCCTCAACGTATCTTTAGCAGCAGAGGTTCTTCTTCTTGCAATTTCGTCGGTGTCTCAGATCTTTGAACGAGGGTAGACTTCATCAAAATCTGGTGGTTGTATATAGAAGCAGTTCGACGGCGGCGGCCTCAAGATGAAGGGATTGAAACTTCGTCGGAAACCGGTGGTCTACATAGAAGCAGTGCGGCGGCGGCGGCCTCAAAATGGAGCGAATGAGCATTGGTTGTTCAGTGCAGAGATGGGGAACAGTGAAAGAAGAGGAAGAAATCAGTGATGTAGAAGCGATTGAGGAAGAGAGCAAACTTCGATTGAGTGCAAAAATAAGGAAAGAGGGCAGAAATGGGGAAAGAGTGAGAGCAGGAGTACTAATAATAATATAATAATAAAATAAGGCTAGGCTAACGCGGCTCAACCAACTCAGCTAGGCTTCGGTGGCCAAACGGCTTGCGAACGGTGAAAACAAAACTCACTCTTTTAATAATGTAGGAAAACACAATTGACAATGTGATAATATACATAAACATCCTTTTAAATGTGTAATGCCGTTTCAGGGCTTGGGATCTACTTTAAGTGGGAGTGATTGCTGCTGCATTGTAATTTTTCAATATGGATCGATTGTCTTATTCAACATTTTATATCATGAGGTTGATGGATATCTGAAAATTGTTTAAAAACACGCTTCAGGGTTGCTCCTTGAGACGAGAAAGGACATATATTCTGGTCTTACACTTCTACAAAACCTCCATCAGTATTTTGATCATGCACTGATATCTATCATTCGCAAATTTTTCATAACATGTTCAAACCTTTTTTTTTTAAGGAAAAATTGCAAGTAACCTTTTCAATTTTTACAGATTTTACCCTAACTTTCAATTTGTGCATGTTAGTTGACCAAAAAATTTGATTTTGACCAAATTTAATAAGGGTAAATTGGTAAATTAGTTAATCCCATTTTATAAAAATAAAAAAATAAGAAATTAAATGAAAAAAGGTTCTTCACTTCAAAAACCCCTTTCCCACGAAGGCCCCCTGCAAATCAGCTGCGAGCACCACCGCTTAATGCTGTCACCACCACCGACATCAAAAGCAATAAATTAGCCCTATTCAATAATCCTAGAGTTGAAACCAACAAAGCAGTAAAACCACCATTCTTATAAGCTTGCTCGCCACTTCCACAAACCTCCTCATCCATCTACGACGATGTAAGCCCTTTTTTTTTCATCAACCCCTCTAAAGACCCCAAATGGCAGCGGATATGGCCCCATCCTCCGAAATGGATGACGGACACATGCTTAGTGTAATCAACAAATGCCTTTGAGTCCTCCGCAAAAAGCAAAACCGCATTCTCCAGATGGAAAAATTAATTGCCCAATGTAAAACTCTCAAAAGGAACAAGAAGGAACACTACGCTCCAAATCTAGAGTCCTTGCTAGCATCGACGAGCTCGAGAAGCTTCACCGACCGCTCATGGCCGCTCTCTCCCAAGAATTCTCTCTCGCTTTGGAAAAACTTCAAAACCCTGAACCCCCAATTGGAAAACAATTGAAGTAAATCCAGTTGAGGAAACACAGAACACCGAGAAGAAGAAGGCGGAACCAATTGGGAAGTGAAGGACCCTTTTTTCATTTCTTTTCTTATTATTATTATTATTTTTATAATATGGTATTAACTAAATTACCAATTTGCTATCTGTAATGAAAAATATTATTTTATTAAAAAATGTGTGGTTGACAATGAATTTTGAAAGATTGTATTTTGAAATAATGTGTCAAACAAAGGCTGAGGTGATAGCTCAACGAGTGGAAAGGTTCAAAAAAAATTATACTTTCTCATTTATACATTTTTTATTGAAAATCAAACTGAGATCATTTAACAGTTCACATTATAACATATAATGATAATCAAGATTTGAAACATCCTCATAACCCTGTAAAATATCATCTCATAGTTATGATATAATCATCAACTATATCCATATTATAATCCCATCACATCAAATGTACGAAAAAATCCACCAAAATGTACCTTCTAACTGAAACTGTAATCTAGCCATAGGCACATAGACTGCCCCTCAAGCTAAGCACTCCCGACACAGGCCTCGGACCCCCTCATTAATTGTCACATTCATTAAAGTGAGACAATAATATATTTATTAATTTTTAAAATTTATTTTATTTAGTTTTAGAAGTTAAATTATTCAAATATATTTGATAAGGAAGATTCATTAAGCTTACTATTTTTTTTATGCCTGAGCAATATCAGCAAGAAGAGATCCATGAGTGCCCCAGGGCTCATTGCTAGTACAAGGACCTGAAACTCAAATGTTAAATGCTGTTAAAGAGAGAAACGGAAACAGAAAAGCTACTTTGCAAATTAAGTGCCTGCAGGTGACAACCTGAACATTACAAGCTTCCAATGAATACGAAAGTAAACATAAGACATTGAAGAAATTTGGAAAATATATAAGCAGCAGAAGAATTGAATAAAAAAATTATCTTTCTTTCTATGGGAGGTACTTTCAAAACTTTTTTATTCACCTCTCTCTTGCTGCAAAAGGGAAATCACAAACATAAGACAAAATTTCAGAATGAGATTGTCTAGTCTCCACACAAACAAACTTAAATTGTAAAGTACATTTCAATGCAAAGACAAAGTCTTAGAATTAGTAAATATATGCAGAGAAATAGTAAAACTATTTTGAGCAAAATAAATGACAGATTTAAAATATTTTAAACAAATTTACAATCAATACTTTGATATGCTTCCTATATATCATACAAATAGGTAAAATGACAAAAGACTGATATAATATGATATGCAAAACCTAAATGTTTGGATAGAAATGTTTGCGAATAGAGCTAAACTTACATGTCGCAGACAATTTGACAAAAAAAACCTTCTTCATTTCAACTTTAGCCAGGAGCAAACCGTTTAACAATAGTTCAAACCAGACGGGGTTCATATCAAAGCAGAACTGAACCGATTTTTATTTATTTATTTTCTACCAAATTGATCCCAAGCAAAATTTTATTTCAAATTTGCACAAATAAATTCGAACCCTTGCTGCTTGTACCGAGAAATCACGAATTTCTAACCAAACCTGTCGATAAAGATGTTTCACGAAGACTTCAAATTTTAACTCCGTCACCGTGGTAGATTTCAATGCATGTTTTTGTGCTTTCTTTAAGATGGTGTTTGTCTCCAATCCGTTGATGCATACTGGTAAAAAAGGCGCCTGCAGGATACAATGGTATCGTGAAGAGAAGGCGGGAGGCGGGAGGCGGGAGGCGAGAGGCGAGAGAGGCGATTTACTGAAGAATGAAGAATCGAGGATTAGGGCAGACTGCAGAGGGTCTGAAGATTAGGATTGAGGGGTTTTATTGGGCTTCTGGGGAGTAGTGGTCTTTTTTTAGGTCCAAGGAGTTAGTTTTTTTTTTTGTGAGGCCCTAAAAATTTGTGGCCCAAGGCCACTGCCTTAGTAGCCTTGGGCAGGGTCGGGCCTGTTTGTACGGAAGGATAGAGCTTTACCACCGTGGCACCCGTAGAACCTTTAACATATATGTGAGCCAAATATATATAGAGGAAATTGCATTGGAGGTCATTTTTTGCCATGGTAGCAAAATCAATGACACAAAAAAATATATATTATAACCACATACCCATCGGTTGAAGTGCTGACCCCTTTGACCCGATGATTTGTCCACGTCAACAATCGGGTAAAATTATCTGAAGTAAACAAAAAACAAAATAAAGAAATGAGAATTACCTTGCTTTGAAGTAGAATCATCTTCAAGATCAAGAACACATACGAGTATAGAAGTAGGACTTCTCTTGAGCTTTGTGTTTTCTGAAAATTAAAAAGAATAATAGGGCAATTCCCTAAAAAGATAAAGTAAACATTGGCGAATGAATCTGGAGAATAAAAATTATTTACATGAATTTCAAATACCGTTGGCGGCTTCTAAAGAGATGGTTCCAGTTCCCCGTCTCTGATTTTAGACTCTAATCGCTACAAAACAGCCAACACAATCCCTTTTGCTCCATCTCCGAGTTTCTTATGGGTTTCTTGTTCTTCCGGTTCCGGGAAGAGATTTTCTGCTAAGCCTTCCATTTCAATAGTAGGGTACATAGATGAAGAGGGATTTTTGCACGATTTGAAAGAAGTTGAGACGTGTTTTTTGGGTTAAAAAAAAAAACCATCCTCGGTTGCAGTGTCACTCATCTCCGACAGCTCAGGCTTGTGATGCCTTATTGTTCATCTTCTGCATCCGGGATCTCTACTCAACAGGTATCTGGTTTTTCCCAATGGAAGGTGAAAAGGAAAGAAAAGGTGAGTGAAAGTGAGAGGAGAAGAATAGGGTATGCAAGGAGCCTGCTTGAAAGTGACAGATTCTTGCTTTTCAATTACGTCGCCCACTTGACAAAATTACCCTCACAATGAAATTTCAACATTACACTGGTTGAGATAATAATTGATGGCGAGAACGTAAATCAGGGAGAGAGAAAGAATATTATAATTTCACGTTGCACTGGACTTTGTTAGAAGTGTGGAAAATGAAAGAAAAAATTGCCTGGGGGCAAGATATTATTCACTCGTTAAGGGTTGGGAACCGGATAATGAACGGTGGAGGGCCAGTAAAAAGCTACAGTAAATGGCTTGTGTTAATGTTGACACACTAAAAATGCAGCCCAAGATTAAAGGTCCAACAAGCAAAGCCCAGTACGGAAGTCCAACATGAAAGCCTAACGAGAGCCCAGAAACAAGGAAGCATTATCGCCCAAACTCGTAAGACGCCCAGAGACTGAGCGAATGAGGTGATGTATCATCGCCCAGGGCGAT
>CAIGRR010547886.1:0-18899 GCA_903798365.1 Fraxinus sp. 1973-6204 | reverse complement strand
TATTAGTGTAAGACAAGTTCTGATTGCCAAGTTCAAGTGCTTTAGTTCTGCTTAAAGTGGGTTCAAGTTATTAGTGCAAGACATGTTCTGATTGCTGAAGTTTAAGTGTTAGTTGAAATTCCAGCTCTCAAAAATAGGAAATTAGATAAATAAATACTTCATTAATAAATATTTGTACATTGGAGGGCCTTAGCCATTACATAAAGAAAAAAAAATCCTACACTACGTAGGAGGCAAGGAGTCTGATGCCTCCATGGCAGATGCCTCAGCAGTTTTTTGACCGGTTGTTTCTTGTGAAGCACATTTTGGTTCCAATTCGACTTCAACTATATCATCAGTAGGGGTCTGTTCCTCCAAAATCCTACCCTAACTCCAGAAGCATCAAGCTCCGTATAAAGCTCCCCAACCCTATCCACCACTTTGTCATAGGCAAACCTCCTCCAATAAGCATCAAAGTGCTGATACTCTTCAGTGAGGTGGAAGTTGGAAATGTAATCTTTCACTGCCTTTTCTCCTGCCGTCCGAGCATCAGCCTTAGACTGCTCAACCTCCTTTATGTAGTACCTTAGTTTGGTTTCTAAGAACCCATTTGCATCCTTGGGCCCAGTGTTTTCCAAGTTGGCCTCCTCCAAAGCTTTGACTGTCAACTTATGATGATTGTTTGAAGTTTCAAATTTTTTCGTTAAGGAAGCCACTTCACACTGGGATTCATGGACTTCTCTCTTCAGAGCCTCGATCTATCTAAAGAGATTCTAACTTAGTTGTCTCTTCGGCTCACTGGGCCCTCAGCTCCACTACCTTAGCAATTATCTTCTTCACCTCCCTATCCGCCAAGGCTTCTCTACTGACTCTCGATTATGATTCTGTATATCTTTAAGAACCTTTTGGCACTCCAGGGCAACTTCAAAGGCCCTAGTACATTGGCTTACCAGTGTAGCCGTAAGATCTACCAGATCACATGTGGAGACGTAATTCTGCCACCTTTCAGCCCAAACTTTGTAAAATTTGCGATGGCACTCCGGACTTTAGCCGGCAACATTTCCATCACTATTTGGATAATCTCCTCATCTTGCCCAGCCAGAAACCTTCCAGATTTCCCCAGAGTCCTCGCGACCGAATTTTCTTTCACAACCTCGAAGGTTTGCTCTACCTCCTTTGCAACCTCATCATTAGCCCTAGTCTTTTGGGCCTTAGCGACACCAAGGGATGCATACATGAATTTGGAAGGCAGTGGTGGTAGAACCAGCTTGTCGACTGGGACAACAGTGGTCCCGAATTTCCTAGGAGCAGGGTCACTTCCGTATGACAATTTTCTTCTCTTTTGGGGCTCCTCCATTTTTCCTTTGCCCTTGTCAACTCTTTGGCCCCCCTCCTCTTCACTTTTATCCCCGTGTTCATTACTGAAGTGCTCCAATTTGCCTCTCACGTGTTTGGCACCTCCAGATGAAGTCTTCAACACCCAGGAGCTAACAATGGAGGTGGCCTTCAAGATCGAAGCCATGTCGGGGTGGTGTATTTCTTCTCTCCAAAATCATCTGCAAATAATAAACATGTTAAAAGATATACTAGATATTGCATACTCATATGGGGCTTCAATGTTTACCTTTGGAGGCCATGAGTCTGAAGTCTAGAAAGAACTTGCTCTTGTCGATTAAACGGTTAAAGTGGCGTGACCTTTGGGGATGTTTATATATGTCCTCAATGATATCTCACTCATTTTAAGATAGTTCGAAGCGGGATCCTAAATCTGCGAAACAAAAATACATCAGATAAAATTACACATACATGATTAATCTAAAGTGAACGGTACTCACGAGCTTCGAAGTATGGGGTCAGCACAGTCCAAGTTGGGGCTTTCTCTCCCTCAACCGTCTACCACTTTTCCCTTACCCAGAACCATTATTCCTTTCACCCCTTGATGGAAGATGGCAGAACTACTAGGAAGGAGGAATAGGCCTCCCAGGGTATTATATAATACCACCCTTTAGACTCCCATTTCCCAAGTATACGGAGTTGGAAAAGGGTTTGGAAAAGGGTGTGGAAGGCGTAGATGTGCATATCCTCCCCAAGTGAGGGTTTCTTCCACAGGAAATATGTCTCAACCAACTGGCTCTACCCATTTAGCAACAATTGGGTAGGAGCCAATATGTAGGACCTCAGTACCGCCTTAAAAAATGGGTGCAGAGGCAAACGCATACCCGCCTTGAATAAAAACTCACTAAAAGCCACATATCCGCCTTCGGATAGCAGGCTCGTTCGTGGGCTTCGGGTAGTAGTAGTTCTTGCTATCAGGGATTCTATACTTTTCCCTAATTTCAACTAATTTTTCAAAGGTCATGGGAGAAGGGATCCTAGCAGCCACCCACCCAACCTCATAATCTATTGGGCTCTCACTCATGGCCCTGTAACCACTTTCTGACCCCCCAAAAGAACCTCTTACCTTTGCAAAAGTGAAAGCTAGCATGTAGGTGAATTTCAGCTTTTATAGGAGAAAAGGACAGAGCTAAACCATTGGATCTGGATTTACTTCATCTGAAGCATCCATTTTTTAAATATATCTAAGGCGTTGAATTCAAACAGTTTTCTCATTTACTCCTCAGATTGATCGTGCTTCTCACATGAAGATCGGCGCGTTAGTATCAAAATACAACAGCACGATCATCATTACAAATTCAATGGATAATGTCTGGGTGTTTATTGGAAGTTATAACACCACATTTGTTTTTTTCTTGGTAATATGCAAAAACATCAAATCATCGACACAATTATCCATAAAAAACTTCAGCCACAACTAAAAAGAAACCTCAGCAGTTCAGCATTTCTTTGCTTCGGCTCAAAATGAAAACTTTAGCCACGACTAAAAAGGAGCCTCAACAATTCAGCACTTCCCTACTTCGGCTCAAAATGAAAACTTTAGCCATAGCTAAAAAGGAGCCTCAGCAGTTCAACACTTCCCTGCTTTGGCTTAAAACGAAAACTTCAGCCACAACTAAAAAAGCTGCGCGCGCACCAAAAAAATAGGTCAAAATCGTGTTCAATTCATGGCATATGTATGCCATAGAGCCAAATGGCTCTCGAGTTGGGAAAAATAAGGTGCCACGCATGTGTCATGAATTGCCTGCGCGCATAGGTTCGCTTTGATTCACAGCTTTCGGTATTTTGGTCATAATTTTCTCTACAGAAATCCGATTGAGGTGATTCAAATTGTGTTGAAAAGGAAATTCTAAGGTATACAATTCTTCTAGGATAAAATATTTCCAGTTCGAATGTTTGCTAAAGTTGAGGTTAAAAATCTGGAGCATATCTTTTTCGACTGGAAATTGATTTGTGAAAATACTTCCATCATGTTTCACTCCTTTGACCTCAAGTTGCATCCAATTGATCCTATATGATTTTAAATCATCGGCTTTTGCTCCGAATTAACTATTGGATGTTTACACTTTTGTCCCAAAATTTTGTATTTTCTTCATTTTCGCACGTTTTTCGTTCATTTTTTCCAAATCCACCAATTTGAATTGAGTTCAAACTAACAAACATAATTAACACAAAATTAAGCTATAACTTATTCAAATAACTAACAAATTCTATAATTTAATGGTCTTTATTGGAATATTTGATCAATTTCCACACAATACATCATTCTAATTAACGACCCCTACAATTCTATCTAATCTTCCCATGGTCTCCAGTTAGCACGTCTATTGAGCCCATTTGTACCATTGATGCTGCAAAATCTGCTGCCCACAATCTAGAATTTTTAATGTATTTAACCGCTATCTTAGCTGTTAATGGTTTGCTCTCCAGGATTTGATTAGAGGAATGTACCCACTTATTTTCTTTAGATTCTTAAAGTACTAAGAGTTGAGCTTATGTTCATTTCTTTTTTCTAACATAGCATTTAAAGGTTGTTAGTTCAATTGTTGACTAAATGGCTTGCTTTAATGAAGCAATTATGGAAATGCAGCTAAATGAGATTAGCTGTTATCCCTGGATTAGTTGCAACAGCTTTTCTCATATATTGTTTCACTATATGCTGGCTGATGGACAAGAGTTTGGTGGAAACCAAATTTCCAAGATGAAGCAGATGACTGAAGAACCGACACAAGTAAAACTCAAGTGATCAAACACATATGAGAAATCTCATCTTGTTTAACAATAATGTCTTGTACCTTAAACTATGAGTAGTACAGGATTAAGCTCATAAGTATATATAGACATAAATGGAGAGAAAGACAAACAGAGGAACTTGTTAATTGAATAAAAAACTGAAATTACTATTCAGTAGATGTGTTGTGAATTCTGGATCTAGTGATAATAACGATAATGAAATAAATAAGAAAATAAACACCAAGATTTATGTGAAAACCCAATACAGGAAAAAACTATGAGCAGAGGATGAGAAATCCACTATAATCAATAGCAATTGTGTTTACAAGATCTCAAGACACTCAATTGAAATCTAAAACTCTCAAGATATTGTATGTATCTATCTCTATTATGTTATGTTATGTTTTTCTATACAAGTCATGCAATATATATACATAAACCCTAGAGAACAAGTTGTAGAAGAATAGGAGTCCGAAATCGCGTCAAAATCGAAAATTGGCGTGGGCCGGATAGGACAGACCAAGTCTCGAGTTTTTTCTATTAGGCTTGCTCAAGGTCAAGCACTAGAGAAAATGCGACAACTTTTTCCTTCGATCCATAATTTTCATCTCCTCAAAACCACTTCAATTTAGATTCCAATATCCACTAGAATTTGGGTCAAACCATAACAAATCTCCACCTTGACCCAAATTCCAATACAAAGAATTCCAAGTCATGACTCCATCAATAAACACCACTCCTCTCCTAAACAAGACCCAATTGACTAAATCAATGAAAAACACCCACTAAGTTCAAGCAATGTTCAAACTTAGCAATAGAAAGTGATTTTGTCATCATATCAGCAGGATTATCCTTGATATCAATCTTGCCCACTACAATATCACCATGAGTAATTACATCACGCACAAAATGATACCTCACATCAATGTGCTTAGTCCTCTTGTGAAACATCTGATCCTTAGTCAAGAAAATTGCACTCTGATTATCACATAATACTGTTGATGATAAGTACATTTTGTACACTTATCTAGGCCATTAAATAGAGTATTTTTAAGTAATTTAGAAGAATTATAACTTAATTTTGTGTTAATTATGTTTGTTAGGTTGAACTCAATGCAAATTGGTGAATTTGGAAGAAATGAAAGAAAAACGTGCAAAAATAAAGGAANTTGGGGGTGTTTGATAAGTGTATTTTGTACACTTATCTAGGCCATTAAATTTGAGTATTTGTAAGTAATTTAGATGAATTATAACTTAATTTTGTGTTAATTATGTTTGTTAGGTTGAACTCAATGCAAATTGGTGAATTTGGAAGAAATGAAAGAAAAACGTGCAAAAATAAAGGAAATCCAAAATTTGGGAACCAAAGTATAAACTTTCAATAGTTGATTCAAAGCACAAAATGATGATTGAAGATCATATAGGATCAATTGGATGTAATCGGAGGTCAAATAAGTGAAATATAGTGGAAATATTTTCTCAAATCAATTTTCAGTAGAAGAAGTTATGCTATGAATTTTTAGCCTCAACTTGAGACCCATTTTTCAGATATAAAATGTTCGAACTGGAAAAAAATTCATAGAAGAATCGTAGCCCTTTGGATTACCTTTCCGATGCCTTTTGAATCAGCTCAATCAGATATTTTCTCAATTCATGGTGCGCGGCACCCTATTTTCTCCAACCCAAGAGCCATTTAGTTCTACGACGCATGCGGGGACCATTTTTACAAATGAATCTTTAGTTTTCTTTTGCGATTCAAACTCTTTTGAAAACAAAATTGATCACGATTTTGACCTATTTTTAGCTCTTATAAATAGAGAACTAGGGCTACACATTAAGAAAAACTTGTCTTACCTCTCCATACACAATAGTTTCATCAAATTCATCAAAAGCAAAGGGTCAATTACTATAATTTGAAAGATGAGATCAAGCTATAGCAAAGAATTGAAGGTCAATTACATCAAGATTTTAAAAATTTTACATTGGGTTTGAAGATCAACATTTGTTGATTTATTTGATGATCTGGGTGACATTTTTCTATTATTCTTCTTGTAATTTATATATTAACATGCTAGTCTATACCTGCTTTTGTATTGGATAAAGATGAACCCTATTTGTTTTAATTCAAAACTAATAGTTTAGTTTATTTCTTGTGTTTCTAATTAATTTTGCATACCTATTACATTATTTGATTGATTGGGCACAACTTAGATAATTAGTTGGTTGTTGTAGTGTTTGAAAGCTCACAATAAGTTTAGAACGTGAAAAATTTAACATATTTGTAATAGATGTTGAAATAACATTTATCACATGTGCAAATCATAAAGATAATATGAATTTTAATGCATTCTAATCATTCAAATAGAGATCTAATACAATCATCCATAAATTGATAAAAATCACATTTTTACCCTTTTTAAGATTAATTTAACATAAAAAGAAATCAAACTATCTTTTCTTAACATAATTCGAATCCCATAAAAAGTTAGTAAACTTCAATTCTATTACTTGTCAACGATCCCGTACGCTTACGGGTTTCGCACGAATAGTAGACATTTACAAGTTTTCACTAATTTCACCAATCAATCATCTCAATCACATAGCCTCCTTACATGCTTCTATAATGACCACGTATTTTAATTTTGTTGTATACAAAGCTATTGCATTTTGCAAAGTAGCTTTCGAGCTGATAGCACAATCTTCAAGGGTAAATATATACCATGTAAGTGATCTCCTCTTATTAAGGTCCCCTACAGAATCTGAATTCACATACCCAATGACTCCATCTAAATTTTTACCAAAATGTAAACAAGCATTAGAAGAGCCCCTCAAGTATATGAAGATCCAGTGCACTGCTTTCCAATGTTCCTTGCCAGGATTTGCCATGTATCTGCTAACTATACTAGTTGCATGTCTAAATCATGTCTTATACATAAGCGAACCAACTGCACTGGAATAAGGAACCCGAGACATGTAATCAATGTCTTCATCTGACTGAGGATACAAGTTAGATGATAATTTGAAGTGAACAGCCAAGGGAGTACTGCTTTCGCATTCACCATATTGAATCTTTGCGTAGACGTTTCACTTATTTTCTAGTCTACTTTTCTACCAATGTGTTCCACTCCTTGAAGGTCCTAAATACATCACTCTCTTACTTCAAGAAGAACAAGCTTTCCTGAAAAAATCATCAATCATTGTCAACAAATAATAATGGCCTCATTTTGTTAGTACCCTGGCTGCTCCCCAAATATCTGAATAGATATATTCAAGTGTTCCTTTCGTGTTGTATCTTCCTTTCGTGAATCTGACTCTCTTCTGTCTCCTAAAGACACAATGCTCACAACAGTTTATTTTGTTGGTCTTCTACACATCAAAAAGCCCCCTTCTACTAAGATCTGTCATACCATTCTCACTCATATGCTCGAGTTGTATATGCTAAAATTTTGTAATTTCATCATCGATCAAAGAAGAAGTAGAAACTGTTACATCCCCAATTACTCTGAAACCATGCAAAATGTATAATTGTGTAGAACTTTTATGTCCCTTTATGACAATAAGAGCCTCCGGCTCACCTTCAAAACTCCACATTCACCGGTATACCTATAACCCTTTGAGTCAAGTGCACTAAAAGATATGAGATTCTGCTTCAGATCTGGAACATGCCTTACATCTGTTAGTGTTCCGATAGCCCCATCAAACATTATGGTTTTGACTGTACCAACTTCAACAATTTTACAAGGCGAGTTGTTTCCCATAATAATTGTACCTCTCGAAACTTATTCATATGTTAAAAACCAGTCCCGGTTGGGACATATATGAAAAGTAAAAGCCGAGTCAAGAACCCATTCCTCATGTGGTTTGGAACCTAAGTCAGAAATCACAAGAATCTCTCATTCACTTTGCTCATCGTCCACAATATCAGCCTCCGCTAAATTAACAAGTTGCTTCCCTTTCTTAGTAGCACCAACACCTTTATTTTTGTTCTTTAAAGCATGCTCTAATATGCCCATTCTTGTTACAATAGTGACATCTCTTATCAACATGTCTAGATTTCAATCTGTGCCTCATATTTCTACTAAGATTCCTATATTGGTTTCTCCTACAAACAACAAAGCCTTCAGCATGATTCCCAAATCCTCCAACAAGATACCTCATCTTCTCCTTAGATAGTAAAACATCTATACCTCTTCCACAGTGAGAGTATCACGACTATAGAGAAAAGTATCTCTAAAAGTCACATACGATAGTGGTAGAGAACACAACAACATCAACTCCAAGTCCTCCTCTTCATACTTAGCTTCCAATGTCTCAAAATCTGTCACGATTTCTTTGAACATAGTTAAGTGATCATCCAATAACGTACCTTCAGATATTCGGTGAGAATACAAGCGTTGTTTCAAGTGTAGCTTGCTAGTTGAACTCTTTGTCATGCAAAGTTGCTTCAATTTCAACCACAACACAGCTGCACTTCTCTTCTTTAGAACATCACGAAGAATTTGATTTGAAAGATATAGATAAATTTGAGATTGGACTTTTCGATCCCTACGCTGCTTTTCATCATATGTCCAGGCAGCAGACATCTTATCAAAGCCAAGCAAGGCTTCCTCCAAATCCATTTGTGCTAGAACCGCTCGTATCTTCACTTGTCATAAGGTAAATCTCGTGTTTCTATCCACGGGATATCATACTTCATTGTCGCCATGCGGAACAATCAACCTTGCCCTGATACCACTTGTTATGAATGTTGGATCGAGCGATAGTGACGATAATGAAATAAACACCAAAATTTACGCGAAAACCTAATTTAGGAAAAAATCAAGGGAAGAAAAGAAGAAATCCACTATAATCAACATCAGTTGTATTTATAACATCTCAATGCACTCAATTGAAATCTAAAGCTCTCAAAATGTTGTATGAATCTCTCTCTATTATGTTATGTTCTGTTTTTCTATACAAGTCATGCCATATATGCACACATGAACCCTAAAGAACAATTTGTAGAAGAATAGGATCCAAAATCGTGTAAAAATCGAAAATGGGTCTGGGTTGGATAAACCTGTCGCTCGAGCGACAGTCAGAAGACGCCAGGCGAGTGTTTCGAGTTGTTTTCTACTTGGCTCGCTCGAGCGTCCAACTAGCGAAAATGCGACGACTTTTTCCTCCGGTCCATAATTTTGATCTCTTCAAGACCATTCCAATATACACTCCAATATCCACTAGAATTTGGATCAAACCACAACAAGATGCATTATATACCTCAACTGCATTTGTGTTTTGTTCTAAAAGAGATAACAATCTCTTAGTTGTTAATGTTTTATAGTTGCATTCACCTCTTTCGTGTTCTATGCATGTTCTTAGGTTGGATCGAGAGTGCGGAATATATGTTAACAGCAGTGTAACTAACCAAATTAAATAACACGAGTTACATTTTAGGGTCCGTTTGATACCCTTAGTTTTCCAAGGAAAATGGAATTCCATTTTCCCACTTTAATGGTGTTTGATGAACAAGATTTTGCATGGGCGCCGACTTTTCCTCATTTTCATGGAATTCCTTTTGTTTTGGTTTAGGTAGGAATTCTGTTTTCAACTTTTTTTTTTATGCAATTGGAAAAAATTATAGACACATTGGTAAAAATAATCATCAATTTTATTAACAATTTTCATGCAAAATAAAGTCAAATGAATGCTATTCAGTATGGTAATTTTTTTTTATTTTTGGCAATTGGAACAAATTATAGACCCAATGGTAAAAAAAATTTATCACTTTAATGGACAATTTTCATGAAAAACAAAGTCAAACGGACACCAAACTTTCAACATTTTCTAGGTGGGAAATTATACCAATCAAACACAATTAATTACAATTCCCAATAAAATAATTTCTAGTCAATTCAATTCCTTGTAAAATATTTTCTTTCCACCTATTTTCCATATTTGTAATCAAACGGACCCTTAGATGATATTCCCATATTAGATTATACCGTGGTCTCTTAAATATGATATCGATTCAATTGTGCATAGTAACATCAATGTGCAAGTAAACTATTCCTTACTTACTTGTTACGGTGCACTTATTTCATAAAATATTTTACATCCTTTTTTATGACCCTTGTCATCTAAATTTAATTTGGGATCGTTTTATTAAACTAGTTGGAGTGAACGTACCTTTGCCTTTGTCAATGAAGACAACGTGCACCCTGACATTCTTAGTATAGGGCTTCCTAATCTCTAGCATTCCAAGTTCCACCTTGACAACTCGTGGAGACTCAGTTACTCTATGCACAACTTCTATCTCTGTTGATTTGAATATATTCCATTTGTTTCGTACAAACTAAATAGCTCTTGACTTACTAAAATTACAAACATGACAACAATTACAAACTGTTACAATCATGCTGTGTTTTGAAAAGAGACGTGCTTATGAGTTTATAAGGTTAGTTTGGGGTCTTGTTTTGCACAATGAGTCTGGATTGTGGGAATCACAAACTCTAGTATTGTGGCGCGACAACAAATGAGATGGGTCTTTTAACTTTTAATTTTGTGTTCTTTGCTCGCATGAATCATATTGAATTTGATAATGTGCACTTCAAAGGATATGATCGATAAGGAGTTGGAGGTCAATGTATGACACAAATGTGTTAAATTAAAGTTTTGAGCACAAGCGCAACTCAATGTGAGGTTCTAAAAATCAAGTTTATTATTGAATCCTCTCCATTAATTTGAAGAAGGTTAAAGAGTAAGTTGTAAGTTTGTAAATCATATTAAGTGAAAGTTTGATATGTTTTATGTTGTTTATTTTTAAATACTTAAGTCTATACATCTTGTAACTATTCATTATGCATTTTGCAATTAAATAAATTCAGCTCTAAATATTTTTCTCTTCATATCAAATCCTATGTCATTAAGTATGAAATTTAAAACTAACTCTCTTGAATCATAATAATACATATTATTTGGAAAAAAAAGTTATTATTACTATTAAAGAAAATTGAAAAGGATAAAAAAATGAAAATAATCAGGATGGGCTTCCTGCTTTTGATGTTACTGATGGACCCAGCTAGGCCCATATCCCATAGCCTCTGGGATTAAATAGCACAGAATTACTCTCGAATCGCAACCGTGCCTATCCCAAGCCCTAGCTGTGAATTCGCCTCCGCTTCGAGGATGCAGATCTTCGTGAAAACCCTAACGGGGAAAACCATTACCCTGGAGGTGGAATCCTCCGATACCGTCGACAATGTCAAAACCAAGATCCAGGATAAGGAGGGTATCCCTCCGGACCAGCAGCGCCTCATCTTCGCCGGAAAGCAGCTAGAGGACGGACGCACCCTCGCCGACTACAACATCCAGAAGGAGTCCACCCTTCATCTCGTACTCCGTCTCCGTGGCGGCGCTAAGAAGCGCAAGAAGAAGACGTACACCAAGCCAAAGAAGATCAAGCACAAGCACAAGAAGGTCAAGCTCGCCGTCCTCCAGTTCTACAAGGTCGATGACTCCGGCAAGGTCCAGAGGCTGCGCAAGGAGTGTCCCAACGCTGAGTGCGGTGCTGGAACTTTCATGGCCAATCATTTTGACAGGCACTATTGTGGTAAGTGTGGGCTTACCTATGTCTACAATAAGGCTGGTGATGATTGAGAAACTGAGTTATCTGAGTTGGAATTCTTGTTTACTGCTGTTTTGATTCTGTCTTAATCGCTCTTTGAACGATTATAATTTGAGTCTTTACTATGAATTTTGGTTTAAGCAATATGTTTTAGAAATTGAGTGTGTTTTACTTTAGTTTACAGTCAATGGATAATTGCTATTACTTTTAACAGTATCTTTCATGTGATGAAATTTTGAATTCTGTTTGTTGGATTAAATTTTAATCATTTGGACTTGTTTTAGAATCATTTGGCTATTATTGCTTTGCCTTGGCTAATGATAGTAATGGAACGACTTGGAAGCTCCATAGCAATGAAAAATTAAAGTAATTGGACATATTTCTGAATAAAAGGGTTGGTATTAGACAGGCCCCAAATACACAAAGTACTACAGAATTTGGCCCTCGGATGTTCACCCAAATTAGAGCTAATCACCCGTTGAGCATACACCGAAATGATTATCGCTCCAATCCATTAGAAACCAGCAATAATTAATACAAGTTTCGCAATGCAAAAGATCTATAAAGGATTATGTCCTCGGACTCAACAATTTCTCTCAAGAAACCCTTGAATCGATTACACCGGTTACTGCTTACAACAAAGAACAGATTCACCACAATCACGCCTTATTCAACACTAGATCTCACCAAGAACATCTAGAGAACGGAGTTTATAAGGCGAAAACTAGAGGTTTTTAGAGAGAATACAGAGGGAGCAAGAGAAGAGAACATCCTAGAATAATCT
The DNA here is from genome assembly GCA_903798365.1 of Fraxinus sp. 1973-6204. Classification (NCBI taxonomy): domain Eukaryota; kingdom Viridiplantae; phylum Streptophyta; class Magnoliopsida; order Lamiales; family Oleaceae; genus Fraxinus; species Fraxinus sp. 1973-6204. Next base: position 6,402 of record CAIGRR010547886.1, on the reverse strand, counting down.
CGAAGACCCAATGCAAATGAAAATGTCAAGCCAATAATACAAATAGTCAGAAGCATCCAACGGTCACAACCATTCCACATGACATCATCTCAGCCTTCAAAATAAAATAACTAAGGTTGCACTTTAGTTAAACACGAGAATACACAATGAAGTGGGCTGTCGGGTTGCATTCAGAATGGATTGGACTTATCATAAATTTGGGCTGCATCATTGGGCCATCAATAGGTTTTCAGTTTAGGCTACATCATTGGGCCCAAAATGGTTCAGCACCCAATATTTAACAAGGGTGCTTGCTTATTCCTAAATTTTCTGTACATCAAATACAGTACAACCTTTTTCTTGAGAATGATGAATGGGCTAATATTGTGGTGTAATTTTTGATGCATTGATGGAGATTTGTAGAATCATCATTCAAGAGAAACATGAGTTTGTGTTGTCATGGATTTTGCACCATCTCTTTTTATTACGAGTTAGGAAAATGAGCAAATAAAGGATAAGCGCTGGCTGACATAAAATGGCAATATTTATTTCCGGCTTAGAGGAACTAAAACTTGAATGTATAATAATAATAAATGGCCAAACTCTCAAGCATGATTTTTTCCCTTTGGAGCACTGCAATAAAAGATAGGTTACTAGAAGAACTTAACCTTTATTTGGTCTTTTTGCACTCAATTTCAGGTCTTACATATGATCCATTTCGAATTAAGTGGATAAACTTCCAAATTGTTTATGTATATATCTAAGTTTTGCATAACCTCTAATCATATGGTTTTAAATGGAGAGAAGTAATTCAACCTCACAATTGAAGGGATCAACATTCTCAAGAACATTGCACGTTTTCCTTTCACAGGCCAGATTACTAACAATCTCTTTTACCTAGTCTGAGCTGTAATAGCCAAATTACTTTCAATCTCTTTTACCAAGTCTAAAATAACCCCCTGTGCCCACTAATACCAATGGGGTTCTACTTGATGCAAATTCACATGGATTGAGAATTTGATTTGATCATTCAACAAACAGGTGATCTTGGGAGATAAATTTGTTGAAATTTGATTTGATCATTCAACAAACAAGTGATCTTGGGAGTTAAATTTGTATGCACCTTGCAGATGAACTGATTATGTAAATTGCGGTTTTGAAGCTTGCAACTAACGGATCATTTAATATTTACAAGCTCAAATTTTGATTTGAATGGAAAAGATTGTCTGCTGCTACATATTCCAAATATCAAGTGATTTGTGACATAGCAACCTTTTCAATCATGAATGAAAATATTCACATTTTACATTCCACATTCCACATTCCACATTCACCTGCATATGCTGTCAGACCAACTATGCTCCTTTTATTTGGACACTGCTTTTCTTTTCAGCTCCTGTTTTAGCTTATGTAGTGCAACTATATTGGAACTGCACGCGTTGTATCCAGCATTTTTGTTATGTTTTGTTTTCTTCTTCCATGCTCAAGCCAAAATTAGAGAGATTCATGGCCTGTTGGCATTGGTGGAAATAGCAAAGGAAATGAAATGCAGAAGAACTGAGAGGGAAGTTGTTTACAGGACAATTCTTGAAAGTAGCCCGGACCGAGGGAAGCTTGGGAATGGGAGAATGACTGATACTTACTAACCCCAGAAATCTCCATCGAGCAAATGCCTGATGTGGAACCATTGGAAGTACCAGTTTCTGCAGTTGAAATCAAGGAAAGTTGCAGCTCCTGTTGCCTCTAATTCGTTCCAGAATGTTAGGTAATTGGTGTGCCTTAACTGGACCTTGACTTGCTCGCTGAATTGCTCAAGAACCTGGAGTTTGTTTTCGTCCTGACTTCTGGCCAGGCCAGTGAATTATAAAGCTGCTAGACTGTTGGCAACTATAGGCACAAAAGCTGATAATAAGGTTGAAGTCTCTTCCATCTCCATTAGCCTTTTTAAGTTTTGGAGGTCTAGATATTTTTAACACTGAAGATGAGAATTTTCTTGGTTTTCCTACGCTTCTCCTTTAACTAAAATAGCTTAAACCCGTTTTACGGAGTTGGTTAATCGATGGTCTTTAATTGATTACATGTTAAATACGGAATAGTCATCTCTTAACATGCGCCCGTTAGATTCCTGTCTGTTTCCTAACACATAATAGAATGCAAACTTCTTTTCAATAAATTTGTGTAAAAATTCTCCTCCTTTTGTTGCTCAAATTCGGAAGATGACCTTTCAATACAATAGACCTTAGCGGAAGATGAGACCGATTTATATGTCCAATAATTCATGCTCATTTATCTAAACGTACTAAAATAAAACGACGTAACGTTTAACTATTATATATGAAATTCAAACTATACGAAATACATGAAAATAAAAACGTTCTTACCAATCCAAAATGTTAGAAGGTTGGCTTCTAATAATTATTTACAATGTTTCCATTGAGTTTTGAAGATAAATATGAGCAAATAGAATAGAAATTAGTGAGGATTAATTGTTGGAGGAGATGAAATATTGATGAAATGAAATACTCGTTGGTTTGTTTTGGAATTTGAATTGATTACTCTGATATACTCTTTTTATAATAGTAAAGGTACTCATCTCGTTTACTTTTAAATTATTTTAGTATAGTAGTTGAAATTTTGGTCTGGACGAGTGCCTAGGCTTAAACTTTGTTTTCAATAACTTGAAGCCAAAACTTCGCCCAAGCCATTTTTTGATCGTTGGGTTTGAAATTTCTGGTTTGTTTATTTGGTATCTTTTCATGAAAAGTGTTTCTTTTCATGAACTATCGAAGCTTTTTCGTGGTGTATTAATTGAAAACTATATATAGGATATATTTTTCATTTCTAGATACAATTTTAACAATTGAAAACAACAAATCATTCCATTCATAGAGAGATTATCAAACTCTCGTACATATTCAAACTCCCTTTTGTGTTCATTGAGTTTCGGAAGTAAAACGCTAGTTCTTTAAGTGTTTATTTCTTCAAGGCTTGATCAATCTTATAAATCATTTGTCAAGAGTCCATTTAAACACTAATTTAATCCTGAATGGGGTAAATATTGTTTGAGAACAACGATATCGTGTTTGAGCCTTTCTATCAAGTTTTTGGTGTTCTTGATTCTATATCTTTGTTCTTTTCTCCATTTTCTGTGAAGGATAGTTTTTCAACAACCTCAAACGATATTTGATGGAGAACGAAACTACCAGGCCACTATCAAACTCATGAATCAAGACTTTGTTCGTTTGGATCGATTTGACGTAACAATTTCACTCGATGGCAAGAAAAGTTGAAGTTCCTTCTCACGGCGTGGAAGATTATCTACATCCTTAATCCAAAGTTGGTACAACTTCCAGAACCAACAAATGGAGATATCGATGTTGTAAGAGCCTAAAGGCAAAAGTGTCAAAAGGATGAATTGATTTGTCGCGGTCACATACACAATGCATTATCCGATCGGTTGTATGATCTATCCACCAACATATCTTCAGCGAAAGAGATATGAAATGCTTCGAAGAACAAATACAAAGCCGAAAAAGAAGATACAAAGAAATTCCTAACATCAAGGTATTTCGATCAAGTTCCTTGAAAATATTCCCTTTCTTCCCTAAGTGCATGAATTGTAAGTGCTTGTAAACAAATTGAAGACCTCAACAATAGAACTTTCGGAATTCCTCCAAGTGTAGGCAATCATTGCAAAACTCTCGGGGACGTGAAAATGATATTGAAAGAAGATTCTTCAAAGTTCCGAAGATTACTATTTGGAACCATCTTCGAATTGAGGGCAAGCGATAATAGTGAAAACTGTTATGAAGACACTTCAAAGGCCAATGCAGTGGAAAAGACGTACCTTTCACAAATCCAACAAGAGGAAATCTTCTAATAAAGAGTACAAAAAGTCTTAAGAAGAAGTCCAATGGAGATTGTTTTGTCTGTCGAAAATTCGGACATTTTGCAAATGATTGTCAATATCGAAAACAAAACAATAAAGAGGGAAAGTGAACTCTATTGATGAAGATGGCATTGTGGCTATCGTGAGCAAAATAAATGCTATCAAGGGAAAAGTTTTGAGTTGATGGTATGATACATGTGCTACTATATATATATGATAAGTCGCTTTTTACGACTTATCATGAATCAAATGGGGAGCAAGAGATTCAAATGGCTAATGAAGGCTGCTCCAAAGTTGTTGAAAAAAGAAATGTTGATATTATCTTCACTTCTGAAAAAATCGTTAACTTAACAAATGTAATAAATGTTCCCGATATGAATAAAGAATTAGTGGAAATCTCTTGGGAAAACCAGACATAAAATATGTTTATGAATTCGAAAAACTTATATTAGCCTGAAATTAGAAATTTGTTGGAAATGTCTATTCTTGTGAAGGAATAGTCGAATTGTGTTCTATATTAATAATAAAGTTGATTTTGTTTATATTGTTGATTCTTTTACATTATGACATGTTAGATTAGGTCACATATGTGCTAATATTATAAAAAGAATGTTACATTGTGACCTGATTTCATATTTGTGAATAAAGCCTATAAATGTAAAACACGTGTAGAATCTAAAATGGTTAAGAAGCCTTATCAAAGTGTGAACAAGACTTTTCGTATTTTAGAACTTATTTAGATGATCACTCTAGATATACTTATGTTTATTTAATAAAACATAAACATGAAGCATTTAATATGTTTAAAACTTATAAAAATGAAATTGAAAATCACTTAAATAAAAAAATAAAAACTATAAGTGATAGAGAAGGTGAATACTTTTATAGTGATTTTAACTTATTTTGTGAATAATAAGGCATAGCACATCAATGTTCTGCACCTAAAACATTCGAACAAAATGACTTGGTTGAAAGAAAAAATAGAATATTAGTTGAAATGATAAATGTCATGTTAACATATGCTAAGTTGCAATTTAATTTGTGGGGTTAAACCTTGTTGAGTGCATATAGAATTTTAAATAGGATTCCTTCAAAATTTATAAAAGTTTCTTCTTATGAATTGTGGAAGGGAGAAAAGCAAACATTAGATACTTCTAAGTATGTGGTGTCTTGCATATTGTAAAAACATGGACCTTAAAAGGACCAAGTTAGGTCAAAGAGGCGTTAACTGTGCCTTTTTGGATATTCTAGTAATAGCAAATCATGTAGATTATTGAATTTGGAGATCAATGTGATGATTAAATCAAATAACGTGGAGTTTTTTGAGAATTCATTGTCTTCAAATAACGAATTAAAGGAAATTCATAAAAAGATTCCTAGTTCTAGTGGAACACAAGATGAAAGAAGTGTCTTCTAAAGATGTTAATGGATCCAGTGAGCCTCGAAGAAGAAAAAACTCGAATAGAAAAGGCTTTAGGATCGGATGAAAATTGATTGTCAACTTATGTCACTTAGTAGAAGGAATTGAGAAGAATGTTGTAAGAACTATACCTTTGTTTTACAAGTGTAAACTGATCTTAAAACTTATAGAGAAGGTATAGCGTCTCCTAATAATACCTTTTGGAAAGATGCAATTAACGATGAGATTGATTCAATTATCTCAAACAATATGTGGAAACTTGTTGATTAACCACCCGGGTCCAAACCTATCGATTGTAAATGGGTGTTTATGAGAAAATATAATGTAGATAGTTCTCTTAATATCTTTAAATCTAGATTGGCAGCTAAAGATTATCGACAAAAAGGAATTGACTATTTTGATGCTTATGCACCGGTAGCTAAAATAACATCAATTAGGGTCCGTTTGATTCACCATTTTTTTCCATGGAAAATGGAAAAGGAATTCCAACTTCCACTTTTGCATGTTTGATAAGCTTTTTTTCTAGGTAATTTGTTTTCTTGGTTCCAAATCTCACGGCCACTTTCCACCATTTTTTTTGGCACATGGTAAAAAAATTAAACTTTTATTGACAATTTCCATGCAAAACAAAGCCAAACGAATAGTATTTGGTATGATAATTTTTTTCCAAATTTTTTTTTTGGCAATTGAAATAAATTCTAGACTCAATAGTAGAAAAAAAAATATTACTTTAATAGACAATTTCCATAAAAAGAAGTCAAATGGACACCAAAATTTCAATATTTTCATGTGAAAAATTATACCAATCAAACACAATTAATTACAATTCTCAGTAAAACAATTTCTAGGCCATTCAACTCCTTGTAAAACATTTTCTTTCCAACCATTCTCCATTTTTGCAATCAAACGGACCATTAGGATATTATTCGCATTAGCATCCATACATGACTTGCATATTCATCAAATGGATGTTAAGACAACATTTTTAAATGAGAATCTCGATGAAAAGGTTTATATGGAACAACCTGAAGGGTTTGTTCAACTCGAAAATAAACATAAGGATCTGCTTTATGTTTAGATAGAAACCGTGATAAGAATTGTACATTTGATGAAT
>CAIGRR010547664.1:0-14151 GCA_903798365.1 Fraxinus sp. 1973-6204 | reverse complement strand
AAAATGATGGATTGTCATCTTTGAATCAAAATTATCTCAAACACCTTTCATAAAACTATTGTGCTATGTTTATTTATAGGACCATTCCATAGATTCTAATATTGTTCTTTTTTTAATATATCACAACGTGTAATTATTTATCAATTACATAAACATTAAATCATTAGTTATTTAATTATCCAAAACAATTACATCTTTATTAATAAGCGATTTATTCTTAACCAAATAAATTAAATATGAACTAAGCAAACGTGCATTGCACGTTGCTTTTAGCTGGTATATATATATAATTTTACTCTTTAAATTTATAAATACACTATGTTATGTTCACAGATACTTTGAAAATTTGACTCACATTAAGTTACTCATTGCGCAATAATCTTAATCTCTCAAACTTCAACTCGCATTTATTCCTTCGATTCATTCAAGAAGTCGTGGTGTGTATGGTTAGAAGAGTGCCTTCTCGAACCCCAATCCTTACTACTCCCTCCGTCCGGATTATATATGCTGAGTTTCATTTTTCTCTTGTCCCAAATATATATGTGCTTGTTTTCTAATGTAAAATATTTTATTGTGTTCATTTACTAATATACCCTTATTAAATTTTTTTCACTTAATGTGCCAACTTCTTGAAATCATCCAAATACAAACATATCTCACTTGTTGAAAACATAGAACAACTCTCATTTCTTCTTCTTCTTCAAATTCTTTATTAATTCCAACAATAATTTAGTTTTACATACTGAAAATTAAATATGGTAAATTAGGAAATATCTTAGCAAAAATTAATTTTTCAATGACATTAAAGAAACTTTCTTAATCCGTGTGAAAAACGAAACAAATCTTTATAATTGGGACGGGGGAGTACTTTGGAAATGTTAGTTGAGCGATAAATCTCTTTCTTCCTTCTACACCTCTTTTAAGTTATTGGGTTTCCCATAATTAGTAGTCTTAGTGTGTACCTTATTATTGTCATTATTAGTATAAATAGAGTGATGGTGGTGGTTATTGTGGGTTATTATTATTGGCATTAATGCGTATTTTCATACATTTAATGTTGAATCTGCTTGTCTTTATTTTTACTTCATGCAAAAAAGTTTTCTGAAAAAGTTACCCGAAATTAATATTTTTTCTAAAATCTCTTTTAACTAAATAAAATACTTTTAAAAACTATTCAAGAAATTTAAAAGTAAATTTTTAATTTTAAAAATAATTTGTGACTTTCCAAAAGTAATATCAAACAAGTCAAGCTATTCAAATTTGGATCATGCTATACGTACATAATCATCTACAAAAAGCTTTACCTAAATGCCAAGTGGCGGCCCCATATTGAAGGGGCGACTGCCTTTAAGTAAATGATTAGGTAAAACATTAGGTGCATCAAGATTTATCGTTCAAATTTTTGGGACTCTAGTAGGCTCCACAAAATGGTCATGGACAGGAATTTTTCTTTCATATGCACCACAATTTCTAGCCTAGTTAAGTGGTAAGCTGCAGCTGTGTATTTGAAAACTTTGGATATTTGACTTTGGAACACTAATCGTGCACCATGCGGTACATACAAACCACCAAATTGGACTTTCCCCGTTTTGATCCCATTATTTCACATAATAATTTTTCTATCTTATTTTAAATCACACAATCTTTCATAAAATAATATTATATATAAATCGTTTTTTTCCTTTTTCAACCACATTCTCTAAAAAATAATATTCCAAAAATTATAATCCCAAATAATGGGGCCAAACGGAGCTTGGTCTAAGCAATAGCATTCACATTAACACAAGTTGGATGTGTTAGGCTTAACTCGATCAGTAATATTTAAGATTAAGGCCCCGTTTGATTAAAATCAGATTAAAATTGAAAAATTAGTCGTTATTGTTGACTTTTATCAGACAAGTGGGATCCAATAACGATTATATTTTCAATTTTAATTGGGTTTTAATCTTTACCGAACGGGACCATAAAATTTAAATTTCTTTCGTTAACATTGTTCAGTACTATATGCTTTGAAATAAATACATCCTTCGAGATTGTAAGTCCTTGTTGTTTAACATAAATTAAGTATTATCGTGTGCAATATATGAGGTTGAGACTTGAGCATCTCCACCATTTATTAAATTACCTTCAAAGTAAATCTACTTATTATGATTCAAAATACTATAGAAGCGATTATGTAAAAAGCACCAAAGATCGTGATTAAATACTACGATACTTGATTTTGGATATTTCACATCATTCTCGCGGTAGAACGGGATCTACTTTTGTTATAATCCTAGAGTACACGTCATTGATTTAAAAAAAAATGAAAAAGAGAAAAAAAAAAAAAAAAAGATAATAAGCAATGAAATTTACAATGAGTGAAAATAATTTTGAGGGACATCGCACCACTTAGGAACATCCATCATTATCCACTATAGTAAACCATCAATATTCATAATGATTATGCAACACATTTCATATTTCTCCTTTTTTTGCTACATAATTCAAAAAATATATATATTTTTAATTAAAATGGAGGGAAAATGTAAATTTTGAGTATGTAGTTTCTTTTGTTGGAAATAAAGTTCTACTATTTCTTTATTTTAATAGGATAAGATAAAGGATTTAGGGAAATTTGTACTTGGGTGCTCAACCTTTTCACGAGTGTTCACTTCAGTCTTAAATTAATTTTTTATAGCATTTAGGTCCTCAGACATATCATTTTGTTAATTAAGAGAATAAATAAACTCCATTAGTGGTCTACACTTTGCGTGATTTAAACCAAAAATAAAAAGGTGAAAAAAAGGTGGTTTACCCTTTTTGAGTGTCCCAAAAATTCCATGATGTCATGGGCCGACCAATAGAACCAATGTTGGGCCCCACATTTTACTCCACTGGCTAAACGGGCCCATTTGCCCACGTTCTTTTCCCCATCACACGCATTCGGTTCAAACAGAATCCAATCCTACCTCCGTGTACAATCACCTAAAATCATAGCCGCTGCGCCAAATGTGGGTCCTCAATGGTTGACCAATAATAATTAACAAAATTATTTTTCATTTTTTAATTAAACTTATTCAATTAGGTATTTTGGAACTTTATACGAAAATAATCCCATTATCCTTTTTATATTGCGTCACACATTAAAAAATTCAAAAAATTATAAATCTATTTTGGCCAAAATTCGAGCCTATAATCCGTTTGACAAGAATTTTGAAAGTTTAAAAGTTATTTTCGAGATTAAAAAGGAGTTTCTGAAGCTATTTCGATAATAACATGAAAGTGATTTATTCGATTGCACAGTTTTTAAAAGAAACTAACAACTTTCACAGTCATTTATTTTACAAAAGACATAAATACTATCAAATAGACGCTCTAATGCATGTTTGAGCCCCATTTTTTTTTTTATAACAAAAATACATTTTGGAATAATGGTTTGATAGCAGAATGTATGGTTAAAAAATAAGAAAAAATTTTAAGTTTGCGTATAATATTATTTTATTGAAAAAAATGTAATTGAAAATAAATGAGAAAGATATATTTTAAAAATAATGGGATCAATACTCGATCTTGTTGGCTACTTTTAAAAAATCGCATGTATGAAATACAAGGTCAAAAGTGGAAATATAAAATATGATAAAGGGAGTAAGTTGCTTGCGGGTGGGGGGGTCAAATTTTATTGTATGGTTGGGAGTAAAGGACACAAGAAAGTGGAGAACCTAACGGCAACACCTACGTGAGTTGCCCATTGAACCAAAACACAATGGCCACATTGACCATTGACCAAACTCTACAAAAGTTTCCATTCACGAAATCCATGCTTACGTCATTTCTTCTTCTTCATAATAAACTTCCCATTCACCCCCCACTCACCCATCCTCTCTACCTTTTTTCCTTCATAACTCTCTCTATCTCCCTCTCTCTAAAAATTCGTTCTTTCCTTTCTCTCCCTAGAAACCAACCGCTGAGTTTGATAGTTTTGAATCTTTTGATTGTGAAGATGGTGAAGGACGATTTGTACATAACAGTGCCTAGTTATTTTCGGTGCCCGATTTCTCTTGATGTGATGAAATCCCCTGTGAGTCTGTGCACTGGTGTGACGTATGACCGCACCAGCATCCAGCGGTGGTTGGACAGCGGTAATAATACCTGCCCCGCCACCATGCAGGTGCTTCAGACCAAGGAGCTTGTCCCCAATCATACTCTACAAAGGCTTATCAAGATCTGGTCCGAATCTGACTCAGTCCAGACTCGGCCTGGAAATATACGGGCAACTCACCAACCCAGCTCGCTCACTCAAGACAACGTTCATGAACTCATCAACCAGCTGGAAAATGAGCTTCAGAATATTGATAAGGATTCTCGTTTCCGAATCTACACAATTTCGAGGCTGATTTTATTCGCCAAGGAAGTGGAAGAAAACGGCAAGCTCTTGGCCTCAGCCGGCGGCGCTAGGCTTTTACCGTTGCTTATTGCCGCTCTTGGCAATAAACAATTGGTGAAAGATCTTGAGGTTTTTGAGAAATTTGTTCAGTTTTGTAACATAATCTTACAACAGCCAGTAAAAACTGATTCAGTAGAAGGACGATCAAAATCCCCTATCATTTCAAGATTTGATATCGGGAAAGAATTCAAATCTTCAATGATTATAGGACTTTCACAAGGGAGATTAGAGTTAAGAACTGCAATTGCCAAACTTCTCGAAATCACATCCAATTTGTATTTGGAAGTGAGAAATTTGATATCAGAAGACGATCAAATATACTCAGAATTACTAAGACTAATAGCCAGTATGGATTGTAAACCAGATGCCATGGACTCATCCTTGTCCTGTTTAATCTGTTTAGCATTGTCAAAGAGAAACAGGGCTAAAATCGTGCGCAATGGCGGCGTAGGCGTGTTGGCAAAAGCGCTATCGGATTCAGAATTGAGCGTTTCACTGACGGAAAAAGTGCTTAAACTAGTGGAAATGATGTCGACCTGTAAAGAAGGGAGAGTTGAGATTTGTAGGAATGAAATTTGTGTAGAATCAATTGTGAAGAAGGTTTTGAAAGTAACGAATGTGGGAACTGAACACGCAGTGACAATATTGTGGAGTTTGTGCTGTTTATTTGGGGACAAGAAAGCACAAGAATGTGTAACAAAGAGCAATGGCATGGCCAAGATTTTGCTTCTTATGCAGAGCAATTGTTCGGTTGCAGTTAGGCAGATGTCGAGTGATTTGCTCAAGGTTTTTCGATACAAGTCGAAATCTTCTTTTCTTTCGTGTTACGATACTAAGACTACTCATATCATGCCATTTTGACATTGGCGACGGCGGAGCGGCGTACGTAGACGATATTATGACTACTCATATCACGTCATTTTGATGATGCGACAACGACAGCGATGTCGAATCTGTATTTTGAAGGGATACATTTTGTAAATGGGAGGAAAAAAAAAAAGGGGGAGCAATTTTGTTGACTTAAAGATAGGAATGAAATTCATTGATTTTTCCATATGATTGATTTTGATTTGATGTCTCTTCAAATTTATTCCACACATGAATTGGTACTTGTTATTGGAATTTTTTGTTTTGTAATGGGGTTAGGCTGCAGAATAAAATGACATAACTCAATCCCTGTTGTAAATTTCAAAGTAAGTCGGCAGAAATCTAGATAGGATTGAATTGGACCTATTATAATTGAGCATGAATCATTCATGTACTTGTGGTTGTGGATTATTTATCAAATGCATTATTTCTCTACATGAATGAACGCCAAAAGCTAAATTTATTTTATTTCCCTAAAAACAATGTATCGAGTAGATTAAATGATGAAATAGAGGTCGATAATATATCAATAAGATTCCAAAAAATGGTTGATTGAAATTTGAAATTTCCTTCTGCTTCTAATAAAAGAGTTTATGTAACTTTTTCCAACAATTCTTTTAGTCATCCAGCGCTTTTAAAAAAAATATTGAATATTTAGAAGAACATAATTTCTCTTAAGCTCATTTAAATTTGAGACGTGCTACATATACATAATTTTTGGTACATAGAGGTGTCCACACCCTTACATGAGATGAGCCCCGCTCAAAAGCAGATCCCACTCCACGTACCAAAAATTATGTACACGAAGAATTATTCTTTAAATTTGAGAAATGGTGAGCATATGGGGCCAACAGACAACCAGAAATTCAGAGCCAGAGTAACAAACAACTTATTGAACTAGTTATTGAAGAAAGTGACAAGGTGGCGCAATTGCTGGCACGGTGCCTTCAATTTTTGCTGCTCTGAGCAAAACTCTCTCTTTCAATTAATTATTTTTTAAGTAACAAAATACATAATATAATTATTGGGATTTGTGGGGGTATGACTATTGGTTTAAGGGTACGTTTGGATGGAATTTCGCTTTTTATAAAAGAATTTTCTCTTATAGCAATTTTATCTAAAAACGCATTTAACTAGAGTATAGGCAAAAAAATTTCAAATAATTATTCAAATTTGTTCAAAATAGTTTCTCAATTTTAGAAGCAGATTGTGACTTTTCAACCCCTACCGAATGGATCTTAAGCCCCAGTTTGGGCTTCATTTTTCCTCATTATAATGAGATAAATAATAATTTTGTGAAAAAAATATAGTAGAAAAAGAAGGAATTTTTTTAGATTTACGTGTAATATTATTTTATTAGAGAATGTGTGGTTGATAAGAAGAGAAAAATAATTAAATTTTAGTTTAATGAATGTCAAACGGGAGCATATTGTTATTATCGCTCTATACTGCATTTTTCTTGGTGAAGGTCGTAGAATATGAGGTGAAAGATTGTTTGAGATTTCTCGACCATCACAATTATAAGATCGTTAAAGAATGGTTGAAAAGGGGAGTAATAAAGAAATATATGTTTGACCATCCCAATAACCTCCGATAAGAAATATAGAAATCGCAATTTGAGAGTACAACCAAAAATTAAGTACACAATATAAAATTGGTAGAATAAAAAGTTTATGGGATCTTGAAAAGAGGAAGTCACTGAGAAAATGTGGATGGATTCAATGGTTCATTGTTGGCAACTTTGTATTCAATAAAAATTAAATTTTATTTTTTATTTATATATTTTAGAGAGAATAGCTGGCAATTCATAAAGGTGGAAGAGATTGTTCTCTAAGCACTATAAATCAAAGGTCGGTCCTACCCTTCACCTTTTCATTTGTTCTCTTTACATTATATAAATATCTCACCCTTGACCTTGAGTGGGGGTTAACTGGTGGTTTGTCCCACTTGCGAGTTGAGTAATAAATTCTTTGTGCTAGTTGCTTGTTGACTCCCAAGTTTTTCGACTCGTAATAATGAGTGAAATGTATCAGTTTCAGTAAAAAAAAATGAAGGGTCACAAAAGGATCATGGGGGTAGCTTATTCACACTTTGATTGAACGAGTCGAGTTGAACGACTAAACTTGTCCCATTTACCGATTCAATCCATCGGTAGTGCCACAAAGTGATTAATAATCAAATATNGTAGCTTAGTCACACTTTGATTAAACGAGTCGAGTTGAACGATTAGACTTGTCCCATTTACTGATTCAATCCATCGGTAGTGCCACAAAGTGATTAATAATCAAATATCTTGTTTTCATAATAATAATTTAAGTAATACATTTATATATTTTAACAATATAATGTATGAATATGTATGCATAAAGATCGTAGAAGATTCACTTACCTTTTGAGTCATGACAATTGACAATTTACTTTTCGAATGGTAAATGGAGATCTTTTTAGCCACCCAGTAAGTCAACGTACCTAAAGTCCAATTTCATTACCATTTATTTAAACACTCCAACAATATTCAATTTCTTAAATATCACTCGAGTCAACACCATTGTTCCAATAAGTTAAATTTGTCGAAAAAATTTGTAACAACAAATTTGAAAATGAATGAAAAATTATAACAAATTCAGTAGGGTTCAATTCTCTAGTTAGTTTTTCAATTGAATTTGTGGTAACAAAACCTTAATAGCTATTGTAAAATATTTTGTGTTAATTTAAAAGTAATAGAAATCGAAACCCCCACATCCTAGTACTATATAAAGAGGTGTTCTCCTCATTCCACACAAAAAAAATTCGAAAGTTCTCTCCTATCTCTTTGTTTCAAAAGCTTTATTTTTAGTAACTTAGACAATTTTCTTTTTGATTCGGTGATAGAATTGTGAGTATTTTCGGTTCGCTAAAGTAGTGATGAGGAGTTAATCAGTTTTTTTCAACCGTTGTATCCTGGGAGACATACGTCATCAATCATCTTGCACCACAATAGAGAAATCACCCGTTTTAAGAAAATTATGTGTAACAGAAACCTCGATTTCTTCAAACACCGCTACTACATCAACAACCAGATTTTCTCTCTTTTTACTGTTATTCTATTTATTATAACGTTTCTTTCCATTATTTTATAATTTAGCAGTATTTCTATTTTTTCTCCCTAACAAAGTCTACTTTAGTCTATGGAGTTGCCTTTCGAGAAGAAGCATATTAATGCTATTAAGACTCAACAGGTAAATAGAACTGTCAAGAAATATTTAAAAAAAAAAAACCCTAAAATTGGGATTTTTGTTAAAGAAACATTTTTAGCTCATAAATGTAATGTTTGGCTAAATTGCAGTTGGTAGAAATAATATCCTTAATATGATAATAACAAAAGGACTAACAGCAAGAGAAGTGCACAATATGAGCTCTACGGGACTTAATCCGATAAATTCTAGATTTAACCAGTTTTTCACAAGAATTCTGCATGAAATTTTCATTTCTAAATTTTGAAAAATAATTTAAAAGTCTAATTGAAAAACAAAGTTTAGTAACCATAAACTGAGAGCTGGTGCATTGAAAAGAATAGTATTACTAGCAAATGAATCCAATGAGTGCACCAAAACACTAATTTGCACCAACTTTTGGTGCGAAATCACTCCATTGTGCAGCAAATTTTGCATCAAAATGGTTTAAGTATAATTTTTCCCTTCACTTTCACTTTGTCAAAAAACGGTTAAGGGTATTTGTGTCCATTTTTGTTATACATTTTTTAATACAATAAAGTTGTTGTTGTTGTTGTTGTTTTGATCATTTGTAATAAATTTTAATAATTTAATCAATAATAGTTAAGGAATTAATTAAAATAAGATTACTCAAAAAATTGGGAGAGCAACAAACACGATTATAGTAAGTTAACACGAAATCAATGATAAATAGGCTCGCATTGTAATTCGAAATGCATCAATTGATTATTTATGAGATAAAATATACGAATTTCGAGAATTAAATTATAACATTATTTCGATTTCGTAATATTATAATATCGGGATTCGAACAAACTGCACTAAATTTTAATGACATGATTTAATATTTTCTTATTTGTAGCATTTCTATTACTTGTACTACCCCCTCCTGTCCCAATTATATATGCTGAGTTTCTTTTTTCTCTTGTTCCAAATATATATACTTGTTTCCTAATGTAGAATATTTTGTTGCGTTCCTTTACCAATAGACCCTTATTAAATTTTCCCCACTTAGCCTATGTTTGACATCCATTTTGAGAGAAAAATTGGTTTTTGAATAGTGATTGATAGAAGAATGTGTGGTTAAAAAGTAAGGTGAATTTTTGGGTTTATGTGTATGTTATTTTATTGATAGAATGTGTGGTTGAAATGAAGAAAGAGAAAAAGAATGAGAATGAGAATGAAAAAAAAATGGGTGTCAAACATAAGCTTAATATGCTAACTTCTTGAAATCATTCAAATACACACATTTTCCACTTATTGGAAACATGGAACGACTCTCATTTCTACTTCTTTTACAAATTCTTTATTAATTTCAACAATAATTTAGTTTTACATAGAGAAAATTAAATAGGGATAAATTAGGAAAAATTTTGACAAAAATTAATTTTTCAATGACATTAAAGAAGTTTTCTTAATACGTGTGAAAAACGAAACAAACATATATAGAGGGGACATATGTAGTATATTTTTAAAATTCTTTTAGTGAATTTAATATTTTCGCCAATTAACGTGATTATTTATTTAGTAATTCATATAGTTGTAAAATAAATAAATAAATTGTTAAGAATCAAAAAATGAAGAAAGTGATTAGTGTAAGTATTGATGTAATAGGTTAGAAATGATTTTTAGTTTGGTTCATGGTGCAAAACTTATCTCAAATTTTGGTGCAGCGTTGAAAATGACCTTAAGAATTAGCCCCCGTTTGGCACCCATTATTTGAGATTATAATTTTTGGAATAATGTTTTTTGAAGAATATATGTTTAAAAAAGAAGATTTTTTTTTGGATTTACGTATAATATAATTTTACGTAGAATGTATGGTTGATAAGAAAAGAAAAAACTGGATTATAATTTTAATGGTGGTTGAACGGGATCTCAGTATGGTCAGGATCGCTAGTAGAGGAGGATAGCTTGCGTTTGGGGTAAAGAGCCCCACCAGATGGTAGGTGGAAAGGCGACGCATAGTTTTGCATTTAGCTGAATTTCTAAGTAGAATCGAATGCACGCTGAGTCGCAGAACTTATTCTATCAAATTCATGTTTGAGATGGAGCCAAACATTTGGTTAGTGGGTCCCTTTGGAGGTTGCTGAATGAAGCGCCTAGAAATGCATTTGGCATGAATCTCGAAGGTCATTTGGTTGCATGGTGCCTTTGGGAGGCCAACAATTTGAGGGGTGGTCGCCGAGAAGTGGTTGACGCCGTTGATGCGTAATTTACTTGATGGCTGCATCACAAGGCACAATTCGAGGATGCAAATTACTCGGTGCTGATTGATGGATTGATGTGGGCAGGTGTAATGCAGCATTGAGATCTTGTTGTTCAGTTGGTTTTAATCTTCGAGCTCAGTAAAATCAGGCACATGGTGGTGGTTGGAGGAGAGTATTGCTATGTGCTTGATACTGGGCAGGTTGGGGGCAGTTTTGGCCTTAGGTGAGGTTGAAAATGTGAGAAACTACAACAAAAGTTGGGGGTGTCAACTGCAATCTGAAATTTGGCCTATAAATCTAAGTGTTGAGTTCTGATAAATTAGGCAGAGAGCTAGGGAGAGGTGATGAGGAAGCGGGATGTGTTTGCCCTTCACGGGTTTAGACAAGTGTTTCTTTTTTTTGGTGAAAAATAAAGTTCGGATAGTTATCATAAATTTCATTTACTGCTTTAATGCTTCAATTTTCTGCATATTTAATTAAGGGCGTGTTATCTATGGCTTAAAATCCAATTAAAATTGAAAATATAGTCGTTATTGGATCCCACTCATTTAATAAAAGTCAACAATAACGGCTAATTTTTCAATTTTAATCTCTACTGAACACGCTCTAAATTTTGATTGTTTTCATATACTGGAAGTGCAATCCTCGGAATGTGTTTGGCATGAATCCCAAGGATCATTTGGTTGCTTGGTGCCTTTGGGAGGCCAAAAACTTATGAAGGGGTGGTTGCCGACAAGTGGCCGATGCCAGACATTTGGGTCGAGTAGTTTAGTGTTCGGTTGTGGGTCAAGGGAAGCATGCTAGTTGTGGTCACTATGAGTGCCGAATTTGCCCAAAGCTATAGAGAAATTGTTTTGGTCAACATAGCACACGTTATTAAATACAATAATGTTATATCTATTATATTCCTCACATCTTTCTTTACACTCTTTCACATGCAACATTTACATTATTGATTTTGAACTCATTCATCACAATACTGTATAAATTTCCTTCACATAGGAGGGAATGTCAACCAAGTTGTCATGAAATATGTACATATAGCATTTTCTATTAAATATTGATCAGCTACTCTCAAGAGTGACCAACCCATTATTCTCGGTGTGTAATGAGGAAGACTCAGTTGCATGCACCAAATTGGTAGTTGTTAAGGACTTTCGTGCCAAATAAAAAGATCCATTATTTAAGTTAAATGTGAATTAGAAAAATACAAAATCAAGATTTTAAACCTCAACAAAATCATGTAAGATATATCTACAAGTACAATAATGTAAAACTTGCTTGAGTTTATACAAGAGAAATATTGTCAAAAAATCTAAAAATTGAGTGATTGCGCGCATGATGCAGGAGAAGAAACGCGAATCAAAAAACGATTCCAAATATTGTTGATGATATGAATACTCAAATATTTAAAATCTATAATTCATTAATTTCGTAAAAATGAATACGAACAATCGACAATATTAAAAAGCTCTTAATAAAATGTTATTTATTAAAAAAAAAATCTCTCAATAAATGAGTTCTCTATCCTCCTTTTATGAAGAAACCCTACAACTTAACTATTAAAATTGCAAGAATAATCTCTAAAGTATTATTTTTTTTTTAAAAAAAATCCTAATTTAATAAACTAAAATGAATAATTAAATAGATTACAAACAATCATATACATGATATTCAAGGTTGACAGGATGCATTATTTTATGTAGCACATGTACGCATAAATATTTATTAATTTGCACCATAATTATGATTTACTTATTATCTATGACTGATTAGTTATGAATTATTCATTTGAAAATTTCCAATTCTCTAGCAATTATATAGGTATCACTTGCAAGTGAATCCAAATAATTGACAACGTTTTGAAGCATGTCGTACTAAAAAAATTGTTGGAGAAAAATAAGCGATTTGTATAGATTTTACAAATAACACAATAAATTAAAATAAAATAATAAAATAATTCAACAATAAAATAATAAAATGAAATTTATTAAAGTTCATAAAGCAAGCTTTAGAGAGAGACGTTAAAGATGTTTTAAAGTCGTGTGACCTCCCTTTTGTATGTGTACTTTCAACACTACAAGATTTCATGATAAAAATTTTATAAATGACAATCAGTTCTCCTTTTATGAGCACGATTAGAGAGAGATAAAGAATGGGGTTTATCAAGTTGCCAAAATTCTAGAAATATAGTATGAAATAAATGGAGAATAATCCTTTTTACTTGTGTTTTTCAAGTTATTCCAAACAATGTAATATCACCTTCCTTTTATAGTGTAAAATTCAACCCCCAAATAATGAAAATTAATTCATTAAAATATAAGTTATAATTATTTAAAATTAACGTTTTTAATGTGAAATTAAAATCAAAACTGAAAATTAAGAAAATAAAATTGAAAATTTAAGACTTTTGTGTTATGTTACAACAGAAATTACTTGATAGTTGGAGATACAATGCACTTGGGAACATGGACCTTTTAAATAAATAGTTGATCCTTGCTTGGTTGTCCTCGTCAAGAGAATCGATAAATATAGAAAAGTATAAGTAAATTGTGACAACGACACATTAATGTTTTAACTTAAAATTTTTTACGGCCCACGCTTCCTTGTATTACAACATGTCTCACATGCCTGATATATGCTAATCTTATGAATCATGCGCTTAAAGTAAAAGTTCCAACCCTCTTGACGCTCGAGTGAATAACCATAGCAACATTAGTTAGGACCTGTTCAGTGTGGCTTAAAAGTCAATTAAAATTAAAAATATAATTGTTATTGGGTCCTACTCGTCTATTAAAAGTCAACAATAACGACTAGTTTTTAATCAGATTTTAATCTCTACTGAACATGCCCTTAATTTCGTTCAATAGGCTTGGAGCCTTGGAATTACCATTCTTACACATTTGGCGTGAAGGTAACAATAAGGTCGCAGATTTGAAGGTTCAAAAACTGAATGGAGAAGTCAAGCTAATGTGGTAGCTAGACAAATGGGGATTACTTTATTCCTGAGTTTGAGAACTTCTAGTTACATCTTTACAAATTGATAATGTGTATTTGAAGGAGCAGCAGAAGCTTATAGAAAAAAGAAAAAGCGTACAAAAGATCAAACTTATTGATTCAAAAGATCAAATACCAAGAAAGAGATAATTATTTTGGAAAACTTCTCAAGACTCTTTATTTAATTTAATTCAATTGATTGTAAAAATGATTACAACTCTTAATTAAAGTAGTAAATAAAATTTGGATAATAACTAACTTCTAGATAACGATAAGAATAAAAGATAAAATCAAACTAATAAAGGTAATTAAATTCTAATTTAATTAAAATTGAGAAACTTATCCAAAATAACGAAAAATGAGTTTTCAAAGCCCTAAACAGTGGAATTGTAAGGGAAGTAGTACTTCCTTGTCTACTACTTTTTTCTTCGTCGATCAT
>CAIGRR010547584.1:0-18428 GCA_903798365.1 Fraxinus sp. 1973-6204 | reverse complement strand
GTGATTTTACAATGAAATTCCTCTCCTTATAAATAATAAAAACAAATTAAGTACTAAGAGAGGCTAACACTATCGAATTAACTTATCCTTTCCATCTAAAGAATTTTTATTTGTTCTTGCATCTTTATCTAATGATCAAAGATCATCCTGATAGTGGATTTTTGAAGTTTTCTGCAGGCATTGCCTTTGATGGTGAAAAAAGAAGACGAGGTAGTCATTTTGTTTACGAGAACTCCCCGAGAATCATCATCTTCTTCATTGAAGGTGAGTTTGCATTGTGCGATTTCATTTGTGTTATGTATTTAATGTAATTGATTATTTTGTGAACAAAAATGATTAAAGTTGATAAGTTGTAAAAAATCAAAGAGTAGTGTGTAATTAGTATAAATTGAGATATTTTAGGTCTAGGGTTCAATAATGAAAAAGAAGGAAAAACAGCGCGGATTTTAGCTAGACTATCTCTAAGACTTTGCTTGAGCATCAAAAACAAAAACTTCATCGCTTGACTGTCGCCTCACCTTCGATCGAGCGAACCTATCACTAGACCTTCGCTCGAGCAACAGCACTGTCCGATAATTTTTTAATTCATTTTTTAAAGGCTTTTTGTCCAGTCCATTCATTTCCTAACCTACATATAAATACTTGAACGCCACAGAACGTGATTTTCAAGGTTGAACATTGAGCAAACATTGATTTCCTATTCTCTTCATCCTTTGAAGCTTTTAACCTTCATTATTCACATTGTGATCTTTTCTTGGCGACGAAAAACATCGGTTTCACAATCCAAATACCAAACTACTACTTCTTCAATATCTATTAGAGTTCCTGAAGATCAAGGGAAGGTGACTGGAGTTCCAGTCATTGAAGAACATGGTGTTCTTCGTGAATCCACAAGAGATACACGATTTCACAAAGCTAGAAATTACTGGAGTAGAGCTTTGGAAATTGTAGCTGAGAATTAGTGCAGGAGCACATAATCTAGGAGAGCTCTTGGAATTGCAGTCAGGAGATCAGATAGTACGTGTCGTCGTCTAGTCTGGTAGACTATAAGTTTAAAAATCGTTTATAGTGGATTTTTGATTGGAAAAGTGCCCGGAGTTTTCACCTAGTTGGGTTTTTCCGTGATCAATTCTTGTGTTCATTTATTGCTTACATAACTTCAGTATTTCAACATAGGATTAATTGAATTGCACGTTTAATCATCTAGAAAAATAAATAATTAGTGACTTCTTGTGTTCATTTATTGATTACATAAATTCGGTATTTCAACATAAGATTAATTGAATTGCATGTTTAATCATCTAGAAAAAAAAATTAATTAGTCACTTGCTGTTATTTAATTGTTAAATATTTTTAATTATGTATAATCACCTATTCACCCCCCTCTAGGTGTTGTTAGAGTCGAACTACGTAATTTTCAATTTGGAAGGCCTTGAAACTAAAGGTCATTTTCTCCATTGTGTGGAACTGGAACCTCTTTTGGGTTTGGCTAATGCTTGAAGAACTTTGATGGTTCAATAGAATTGGTTTTAACAATTTGAGAATTAATTAATTAATATTCATAATTAATTATTGTTTGATAGTTCAATAGAATTGTTTCAATTGTCGTGGACTACCAGACTATTGAGTTATGAACTCTATTCAAAATTAATTAATTTCGTAGTTCTCGACTATTTTGTATAGTTTATCATCAAGTTCTAATTACTTTGCGATCTATAAAATTTCGTATTTTCCTATAGCAGTTGTAATATATCCCTATGAAAAAAAAAATTAACTCAATCATAGGATTCTCACACAATGGCTAATGAATTCAATATAAAGAAAAGTCACAAATGTTTAAAATAACTTTTTGACCAATAATTTAGGAATTTTATTTGATATGTATGAACACATCCCATTATGGTAACGGCTAGTAGGTTCGTAAACATATGGACAATTTTGGCCTGCAGTTTGGAGTGGGCAATGCGCACATACCTCTAACGATTAATTTGGACGGGTGAAAAAGACAACTTTTGCCAAATTGAAAGAATAGATCCTGATAAAAATCATTACAAAAACTACGTAAACATAATTCTATAAATTCATTTTCACGTTTACTTTCTTCACATAAGTACTAATTACGATTATAATTTATTCAGCCCATGTTTGATATAAATTAAAATTTTCATTTTCATTCTTTTACTCATTTTCAACCACACATTCTTCAATAAAATAATATTTTCTATCAAATTAATCATTTTCTTTCTTTTNTTTTGACATCAAATGCTCGTAAAATGGAAGTAAAGGAAAAATAACTAAAAAAAAAAAAAAAAAAGGTAAGAAAATGTTTTAAGTAAAAAATGGAAAATAGATAGATATTCAAAAATTAGCGAGGAAAGATTCATTGTTGACAATTTAAATTTTTGAAAGGCAAAGAATTAGATAAAGAAAGAAAAGTCTTTTTTTTTTAAAAAGAAAATAAATAAATTTCCATTTTTCTTTTTCGGTATAAAGGACAACTTTTGTTGTAAGTGTTTAAACGAGCCAAATTAATAGATTTGCAAAATCAATCTTATTTTATTTGTAAATATTACCTCAACGATTGATGCTCAGTACATGGTAGTGAAAGTTAGTATGATTTCTACATTTTCATATTCTTCTATATTGCTCTTATTGAGTTAGCTTCATTAAATATTAGAAATTAACACCTGTCCATTTCAGATGATTTCTGTGTTAATTTAGTTAATTCACGACTTCATGTAGTCAACCCAGATTTATCAACATTGGGGCTTATTTTGTTGTCATAGTAGCGTAATCCTTAGAATATAACACAAATCCTGTTTTAAATTGTAGAAGTCTAAACATTAGTCATGGAAAGTGTATTATAGACCGAGGTCAAGTAATTAATGATGCTGAGCAATTCAACTACTCCTACATGAACACTGAACAGTATCGTAGTCTGGAATAATTTGTTAATTGTAGGAGGATAGTTTAGTCATTTCATCTTTTTTAATTTTGTATATATACATGTACAGCTTACCGGATTCATTAAGTAAAATTTGGGATAACCATTTTTCCCTCCAAAATATCTTCTTCTCCATTCATCCCTTGCTCAATATTTTACATGGTATCAGAGAGAAATTGAAGCTTGCTGCAATGGCGTCGCAAGGTTCATCTGTAGGAGATCTAGTTGGAGATCCAATTGGAGAGGAAACGAACTCAATTACCAGTCGTGCAATTATGGATCCAATTAGTCCGTATTGCCTCCATTATGGTGACAATATAGGTATGCAACTCATATCTGTTGCGCTTGGAGAGGACAATTATGCGACATGGAGTCGCGCTATTATCATGGCACTCGGTGTGAAGAATAAGGAAGGATTCATAAATGGATCCATATTCGAACCAGATACTGATGATTCTATATATAGCTCCTGGAGAAGATGCAACCACGCAGTGTCTGCGTGGATCATTAATTCCATTCCAAAGGAACTCTATCCTAGTGTGATGCACAAGGATTCAGCTAGAGAGATATGGATAGAGCTGAAGGATTGCTACAGTCAGGGCAATGGTCCTAGAATTTATGAATTGAAGAAACAGATCTCTAATATTTCACAAGAAAACAGCTCAGTTAACTCATATTTCAATTGATTTAAAGGATTAAGGGAGGAGCTTGATAACTATAGACCTAACATTACTGGATCTGATTACAAACAAGATGATCAAGTAATGCAGTTCCTAATGGGATTAGATGAACATTAGTCTGCAGTAAGGAGTCAAATTTTGTTGATGGATCCCCTGCCTCCTCTTAATAAAGTCTTTGAATTGATTTTACAAGATGAAAGGTAGAAGGAGGTTATTAAAAGGAAGCAATAGAGTTTTGAAGTATTTGCTTTTGCAAATAATGTTGCTCAAGGATCTAATGGAAGTCAGAGAAACGTTAGATTCATTCAAAATCAAAGAAAGAATAGGCCTATTTGCAGCTTCTGTGGATTGCCAGGACATATAAAGGCAAAGTGCTTCAAAATAGTAGGATATCCTCCTGGACATCGATTTGCTAGAGGCAGAACTGTAATGGCAAATGCTCTGGGGGTAATCATTTGCTGATGGTAATCAAATTGGAGTAATGGATTTCTTATCCAATCTAACCATTACTCCAGATCAATGCAAGCAAGTTCTGGTAATGTTGATGCCTCAGTTGAAAGGACAAACAACAAATGGTTCTCGAACACAAGCACAACCACATACTCAAGATGTACCTACAAGTAGTTATTCTGCACCGATGCATTTGCATTCTCAGGTAACTATTCTTGTTCTCACACTAATTGGTACTACCAAGTGGATCATCGACACTGGTGCTTCAAAACATATGGTATGTTCTACTTGGCACTTAACATCTGTATCTCATAAGATTAATGCTGCAGTTAGACAACCTAATAGTGATACGGTTGAGGCTACACATGTTGGGTCTGTCAAGTAATCTGATGCCTTAGTTTTTGACTAAAGTGTTGGTGGTGCCTTGTTTCAAGTTTAATTTCATTTCAGCAAGTAAATTAACTCTCAAACATAATTGCTTTCTGATATTTTTGCATCAATATTGTTTTGTCCAAGATCTTTTAACATGGAGGACGATTCGAATGGGCAAACTTGAAGATGGACTGTATGTGTTCCAACAGCCTGTTCAACAACTCAATTCTGACCTTCATCATACTGATATTCCTGAAAATAGTTTTCCTATTTCCCGTAATTCCAATTACAATTCTGATCTCAGTTTACATTGTAATAAAGCAAGATATTTTTCTTGTAACTCAATAAGTAATCTTGATGTAAACACTGATATTGATCTATGACATTGTCGTATGGGACACATTCCTGTTACCAAACTATATGTTTTGCTTAATTTGGTTCCAGCCATCACTTTCAATAGACATTTACATTGTGCTATATGTCCTATAGCTAAACAACATAGGCTATCTTTTCCCAGAAGTGAAACTAGAGCTTCAGAACAATTTGATATCATTCATTGCGATATATGGGGACCTTTCTCAGTTTCTTGATTAGATGGCTCCAGATATGCCCTAACTATTGTCGATGATTACACTAGAATAACTTGGACCTACCTAATGAGGGAGAAATCTCAGACTAGGTCCATCATCAATTCCTTTTATCATATGATTCTTACCCATTTTGAATGCAAAATTAAAACCATCAGATTTGATAATGGTTCTGAATTTCACATGAGTGAGTTTTCCAATCAAATGGTATCCTTCACCAACTCAGCTATGTCGAAACCGCTCATCAAAATGGGGTAGTTGAGAGGAAGCATCAGCATCTTCTAAACATAGCTAGAGTTATCAAATTCTAAGCCAATCTGTCTCATAAATTCTGGGGAGAAACCATCCTTGCTGTCACATATGTGATCAATAGAACTCCAACCTTTATCCTTGGAAATAGAACACCTTATGAAATACTTCATCAAACAGTACCATCATATACTCGCCTCAAAGTTTTTGGGTGTCTTTGTTATGCTTCAAGCATAAAGAGAAATCATACTAAGTTTGATTCTAGAGCTATTCCATGCATCTTCATTGGTTGTCCTTATGGCATGAAGGCATTCAAATTATACAATCTACTTAACAATTCTGTTTTTGCCTCTAGGGATGTTATATTCCTTGAAAATATATTTCCATTTCATCATCCAAAGTTTCTTGCTTTATTATCAAAATCTGATGTGAGTTTGTCATTTAATTCGTCTCTTTTTCCTATTCAAGGTTGTGATTCATCAGATAACACACCTATTCTAAACCCAGAAAATGATTATACTCCTACCATTGTTAACTTTCCTATCAATTCTGTTTCAAATCCATCTGATCCTACTCAAACAAAACCCTATCATTCTACTTCTACACCTGTTCTAACTCTTGCTATTCCCATCAGACATTTAAATAGACCCAAAAGAGCCCCAGCCTACCTTCAAGACTATCACTACAGTATATCTCAAGTGCTTACTTCACATTTGAAATCCATGGTGAAGGATTAGAAGGCTGGTAAGCAATATCCTATTGTTGATTATCTAGACTATAGTAGATTGTCACCTGCATACAAAAGGTATTCATTTTCCTTATCTACTATACACGAGCCCAGAACATATGAAGAGGTTGCTAAATGTCTAGATTGGTGTAAGGCAATGGAAACTAAATATCAGGCATTGGTTTCCAATAATACTTGGACTGTAACTCCTCTGCCTGAACGCAAATGACCTATAGCTTGCAAATGGGTTTTTTAAGTTAAAACTTAATTCTGATGTGACTGAGGAGAGGAAGAAAGCCAGGCTTGTTGCCAAGGGATTCACGCAACAAGCTGGCCTTGATTATGAAGAAACTTTATCCCCTGTTATAAAACTTGTCACTGTGAAGACATTGTTGGCTATTGCTGCTCATAAGTGTTGGCATCTTTATCAATTGGATATCAACAATGCATTTCTCCATGGTGAACTTGATGAGGAGGTTTACATGTGGATGCCTAAGGGTTATGAGCAGCAGGGAAAGTGTGGAGAACAATTGGTATATAGATTAAACAAGTCCATTTATGGACTGAAATAGGCATCTAGGTAGTGGAATACTAAGCTCACCTCTTGTATTGTTTCACAATGTTTTAAACAGTTAAAATCAGACTATTCGTTGTTTACCAAGTAAGAAAACGAATCATTCACTATTTTACTTATTTATGTGGATGATATAATAATAGGAGGCAATGATCTCGTATACATTGAAAAGTTCAAGAAAGTGTTGAATGAACAATTTCAATTGAAAGATTTGGGAGTTTTGCGGTATTTTCTGGGGTTGGAAATAGCAAGGACATCAAAGGAAATCTCTGTCAATCAAAGAAAGTATGCATTAGATATATTATCAGATGCTGGATACCTTGGAGCTAAGCTTGCAAAATACCCATTGCCTTAGAATTTGAAGTTAAGTAAGGATAAAGGAGAACCTGTTAAAGATGCAAGTGTTTACAGAAGATTGATAGGCAAGATTTTATACCTGACTATAACCAGATAAGATTTATCCTATGTTGTACAAGTACTTAGCCAATTCCTTCAATTACCAAGGCATCCACACTTAGAATCTTTCCATCATGTGCTAAGGTATCCGAAGGGAACACCAGCACAAGTCTTGGTGTTTGGGAGCAAGTCAGACCTTGTTCTTAAAAGTTTTTGTGACGCTAGCTGGGCTACCTGTTCAGACATTAGGAGATCAATCATAGGTTATTGTGTTTTTTAGGAAATCCACTACTATCTTGGAGATAAAAGAAACAGCCTACAGTATCCAGATCATCTGCTGAATTAGAGTACAGGTCCATGGCTGCAACTGTTTATAAATTGAGCTGGCTAAAGAACATTCTTGGGGATCTTGGTGTCAATCATGACAGAGCAGTACTTCTATTCTGTGATAGGAATTCAACAATTCATATTACTAGTAACCCGATCTTTCATGAGAGGACGAAACAAATAGAAATTGATTGCCATCTTGTAAGAGATAAGGTTCATGCTGGGGAAGGTAAAATAATTCATGTGGCATCCCAAGATCAGTTAGCAGACATTTTGACTAAACCATTATGAGGTGTTTAGTTTAAACAATTGATTACCAAGATGGAAGTCTTGAATGTACATATCCCATCTTGACGAAGAGTCTTGAATAATTTGTTAATTGTAGAAGGATAATTTAGACATTTAATCTTTTTTAATTTTGTATATATACATGTACAGCTTACCGGATTCATTAAGTAAAATTTGGGATAACCATTTTTCCCTCCAAAATATCTTCTCCATTCATCCCTTGCTTAATATTTTACACGTAGCGTAGATATTCATCTTCATCTACAAGGTCAAGCCTCCACTACCATAATAAGAATCAGGCAATCCTAACAAAACATGACAGCCTCGCTACTCTTTTCCTTTCCCTTCTTCTGTCCTTTCTAGCTCTCAAGGCATGCGTACTTTTAAACATCCTTGAATACATTACCACATGTATTCTCTTGACTTAGTCTTATCTGGAGGTATTCTGTGCTCTTCAAAGCAAGCAACAATCTCCAAAGTTTTCCTAAAGAAGCCATCCTTGGACAAATATCAGCTAGAGTATCCAAGAGTCATTCATTGGGTATCAAGGGTTGGGGAACTGAAGAAGAATTAAGCTCTTCTCATTCATTTTACATTCCACACCTCTCATTTATTTCATTCCAGAGAAGAAGGGCTTTTCCCTGCTTTCTGGCAAATGCAATCCCGTTGGCAAGTCTTCCATACGTGGTCACATTTGGATAGTAGCCGACATCTTTCATCCGTTGAATTATAATTTGAGCTTCATCTATCAGTCTTTAGAATAACCTTCTCCTGACATATTCCAGCAAAGTAAATCAACTTTCACTCAAGGATCATTAAGCACTTCATCAAAGAATTTGTTAGCTAGCTTTGGATGACCAGACAAGGCAAAAGCTTTCATTAAGGTGGTATAACTAGATTTCAGTAGTAGTAATACCTTTTTATCTCATCTTATTGCAGAAAGCAAGCGCCCAGCATTGCCATTGACCAATATACATCCATCAATCAATGTCGTATAAGAAACCACATCGCTTCAATCCCTACATCACTAATCATCTCTTCGATAAACTCCTTTACCTTATTAATCTGCAATTGCTGATAGTAACCTTTCAGGAGTAACATTATAAATAATCAAACTAGCAGGCACACGAATTCTGGCCATCTCAGCAAGCACCTATTGTTACGGGTCGGTAGAGACCCGTCACCTCATTCACCATGTGTCAGGTAACCTAATTGCCTTATATCGAACCAAAGGCCCACATTCCGCATCGTCTACCTCGCGAACCAGCTACGCCCCGCTTCTGTCGAGATCTTTTATACAAAGATCTTTCCAAGGTTAATTCCCTAACTGATTGATGGGACGTATAATAAGGTGCAAACGGTCAACTCAGCTGTCTTTGTTAGAACATTTAATGCCTGCCAACTGATGGATTGACAGGTTGACGTCTAGGATGGGATGATCCCCCTGAAGATCTGACAACACGTGTCTCTTCATCCAATAGTTCTCCTCTTCTTATCCTTAGTATAAATACCTCACTCTATGCACGAAGGAGGGACTTGACTTCATTCAGAAAAATTGGTAACTCTCGGCATTACAATTTCCTCTCACCATTAGAAATATACATTTTATCATTTACTCCCTTTCTCAACCACGTCCTAGCGATTGCTTTACCGTTACCGACCTCATTCCGTTGAGCTGAAAACTGACTTGACCATTGGAGTGCCCACGGCCGCTTTCAATCCCACCAAAAAGGGCTACAAGTGACTAACGATTTGCTACAGTGCATAGGGAAGGAACTAACGAGAAGACTTATTCCGTTGACCACATGTCGAAACCATTTTTAGGGGTCAATAGATTGGCGCTGTCTGTGGAAAACTTACTATAACCACGAGTCCTCCCACGAAAAAGCTTGTTTGAGTATTCGATTGATATTCCCCCTCGAAAAATGGACTGATTCTTGAAAAAGAATTAGAAGCTGTATACTAAACTCTGCTCTTAGAAAGAAACCTACCACTTTTGACCGTGAGTTCCAGCAACGAAGAAGTAAATCCAAGGAGAACAAGGGATGTCTCTGAAGAAGAGATCATCCGGACTAATGTCACACATTAACGGCCTCACCACCGATATTGCAAAGGTGGTCGAACTGTTGCCAACATGAGGACCATGACAGCCCAAAATGCAGCCATGTAAGAAATCCTCATGCAAATGCAAGGCCAATGTGGTTTCCAAGGCCCACCGAACCTCAACAATCATCCAATAGATGAACCGAAGTATAATCTAGTAGGAAAACTCATTAGAGACCCCAGGGAGAAATCTCTGTTGAAAGAGAAGTGGGAATGGATACTTCCAATTACACAGTCACCTCGGCTGATGGCAACCCTGTCGAAGAGGATAACTTCCCTTCAAATTATGAAGGACAGCCCCAAAGATCCACAAGCATTTTTGATCAAATTGGACGAATGCCTAGAAATAGGGACCAGTCTCCTCATAAAACAGCTCGTCAGCAAGAGCGAGTACAGAGCCTAAAGGTTCAGGCCCCTCCATCTAGAAATAGGCGAGAGAGGAAAACCTGGTAGATTGGGAAAACTAGGACAAAACTTTCCAGCATCCACCTGGTCCCATGATAGATAGGAACGACTCTGACAGACCTTATTGATCCTACGAGCTGGATGATGATGACAACATCCCCTTCTCTAGAAAACTCCGCAGCTTTCCCATGCAGCATAACTTCATCCCTCCCAAGATTCTGAAGTATAAAGTTAAAGGCGATCCAGATAAATACCTTAACAAATATAAGACACAGATGAGCCTTAGAGGTGTCTCTGCTACATTGAAACGTAGGGCGTTCCACTTGACATTTAGTGGAGCAGCTGAAGTGTGGTACAGTAGGTTGGTACCACTTAGCATAAAGAGCTGGCCAGACTTGAAGAAGACATTTTTGAACCAGTATCTATCAAGAAAAGAGGGAAAAAGGCCAATCCAGCGCTTACAAGACATGAGACAAGCGGTAGGGAAGACCCTAAAAAACTACCTCGCCTATTTCACTCATAAAATTACCTACTGTGAACAAGTGACAAATAAGAAGGCCCTTTTAGCTCTGAATGGAGGACTGAATATGAATACTCTATTTTGGAGAGATGTTTGAAGCAAAAGTCCATCAACTTATGACGACCTGGTGTAAATAATGAAAGTTAAGATCGTCAATGAGGAAATGATTGACCACCAGAATAGGGTAGGGCAAGGACTTTCCCCATCCCAGAGGTAGATCGACAAAGGGCCAACATCCCAGATAGTGAGCCAGCAATGGACTCAGACCGAACACGTTGTGGCTCCCACTTCGAGACAGGCGTTGGCCACTGCTAAGTTAAATGTCGTATCGACACTGGCTTACAAAAATGTCGAACCCAGCACCAATAACTGGGCCAGGAATATTGGGCGACCCTCAACCTCTAGAAATAGAAGAAGATACGGGAGAACGGAAAATAGGCCTCAGGAGGAGATGTGTACCTACTTCACTTTTCATCGCTTCCATTGCCACGACACAAGCAAATGTCGAGAAGCAAATAGGCCAAGAAGCAACCCACATAACACAAGGGAAAATCGCTACCAGGATGATGTACCGAGGTAAAGCTCCCCAAGAAGGAGAGAAACGAAGAAGCACTCGTCCCGAAATGATAGAAATGATGACAGAGATAGGCCTCGAGGTGGATAATGCCCTAGAAGGGACATTACCACCTCGAATGAATACCAACCCATTCGAGAAATCGACACAATCATTGGAGGACCTCATGTAGGAGGTGAATCCAGAAATGCTCAAAGAAATTACACCAGGGAGGCCAGGGATCCTCCTATGTCTAGTTATATAGTAAGCCAATCTCAAATAGAAAGAACTGTAGAGCCTATTACCTTTACTCAGGAAGATGCAGCAGGTGTGCATTACCCTCATTGCGATGCTTTGGTAGTAAAAGACGTAGTGGACCGCAATAGACTAAAGTGCATGCTGGTAGACAATGGGAGTTTGGTCAATATCCTGTTTAGCATGTCTTATGACAAGATAACAGTAGATCATAAACTCATTCCCATGACCTCATCCCTATACAGATTCATCGAAGATAGTATTATTCCCAAAGGTAAAATCAATTTGGCTATTGAAATTGGAGCCCCATCCCAGGTGGCACATCACTTCACGGAATTCTTAGTCGTTGACCGTGTCTGCGTACCACGGGGTTCTGGGAAGACCAGCCTTGAAAGAATTGTGGGTAGTCACTTCCATACATCACATGTACATGAAATTCTCTACTGAATGAGGAATAGCCACTGTTCGAGACAATCAAATGGGCTCCAGAGAATGTTACCTTAACTCCTTGAGAAAGGCCAAACCGCGATGGGTTAACATGGTACTCCTCGATGCAAAAATGATGGAGGCCCTTGAAGAAGGGCAACCTCCAGTGTAAGCTGTTGAAATGGCAGAGGCCCGACCTGAAATAACCCTGGATAAGCTAGACCATAGGGTGATTGAATTAGAATCACAAACTGTCCCAATAAAGGAATGGAAAGTTTCCCAGTAGACCCTGAAGACACATAGAAGGTGTTGAAGGTTGGGAGAGAACTAGAGGAAGGAGCGAAGGATGAATTGAAAAACTACATTCGAAAGAATGATGATGTCTTCTCATGGAAGTATGAGGATATGATTGGGATAGACCTAAAGGTTAGTTGACATCATTTGCAGATCGATCCGAGTTGTACTCTGCATAGGCAGAAGAAGAAGGCATTGAATGTCGAAAGGTATGAGGCCCTGAAAGAATAAATGGAAAAGCTGATTAGCAATGGCTTTATCAGAGAGGCCATTTATCCGAAGTGAATTTCGAATCATGTGCTTGTGAAGAAACACAGTGACAAATGGAGGGTCCACATTGACTTTTCCAACCTTAATCAAGCCTTCCCAAAGGATAACTTCCCGCTTCTATGAATAGACCAGTTGGTAGATTCAACTGTTGGGCACGAGCTGCTCAACTTCATGGATGCCTACTCCGGCTACAATCGGATTTCCATGTACCCAGGCGATGAGGATAGCATTTCTTTCATCACTGACAGGGGTCTATATTGTTATAAGGTAATACCACTCAGCCTAAAAAATTAGGGGCCACCTATTAAAGATTAGTTAATAAGGTGTTCACCAAACAGCTCGGTAAGACGATGGAAGTATATGTTGATGATATGCTTGTGAAGAGCCTCGAAGCTAAGGAACACATAAAGTATCTGGACGAGGCCTTCCAGATACTGAAGCGATATCAGATGAGGTTGAACCTATCAAATGTACTTTCGACGTATCTTCCAATAATCATTTGGCTACATTGTGAATCAGAGGGGAATCAAGGCCAATCCGTAAATCAAGACTTTGTTTGAAATGAGATCACCACAGAAGCCCAATGAAGTACAATGGCTTACTGGCAGGATAGCCGCACTCAATCGCTTTATCTCAAGGGCTACTGAAAAGTATCTGCCCTTCTTCAAGATTCTTAAAGGGAGGAAAATGTTCCAATGGACTCTAGAGTGCGAAGAGGCATTTCACGAGTTTAAAAGCTACTTGGGATGAATACCTCTCCTGAGTAAACCAAAGGAAGAAGAACCTTTGTTGCTCTATTTGGCAGTAGCCGAGGACTCAATCAGATTGGTCCTTGTGAAAGAAGAAGAGGCGAACCAGTTACCAATTTACTATGTAAGTAGGGCTTTGCTGCCTGCCAAAGCGCGTTATCTAAACATGGAAAAGATAGCTCTTTCTTTGGTCACCGCAT
This sequence comes from Fraxinus sp. 1973-6204, assembly GCA_903798365.1. NCBI lineage: Eukaryota > Viridiplantae > Streptophyta > Magnoliopsida > Lamiales > Oleaceae > Fraxinus > Fraxinus sp. 1973-6204. The sequence continues at coordinate 5,059 of CAIGRR010547584.1, read as the reverse complement.
CTCGAAAATCGAGACTATACTTCCAGGCCCACAGTATTCATGTTTTGATAAATTCTCCATTGAAGCAAGTCCTTCAGAAGCCAGACGACTTGGGAAGACTATTGAAATGGACAACGGAGCTTAGTGAATTCGACATAATGTATATGCCCAGGACGACAATTTGTCAAAGTGAACATGGAGCCAGTAGAGCCTTCAACCTGGTGTATTTTCGAACTCAGAAGCCAAACACCTCGGGTCAAGCCCTAGCTAATTTTGTTGCAAAATTTGCTAAGGCCCCTGAGGTCGAAGTGAACATGGAGCCAGTAGAGCCTCCCACCTGGTGTCTTTTCGTGGATGGTTCCTCCGCTGAGACAATATCTAGAGCTAGCGTTATTTTGGAGAGCCAGGGGGCATAAACTCAATTGTACAGTAAGGCTAAGATTCAAGGCCTCCAACAATATTGCTGAGTAAAAAACTCTCCTAGATGGACTCCGACTGGCCATAGAGCTGCAAGAAAAAAGGTTGATTATCAGCAGTGATTTATAGTTGGTGGTGAATCTAGTCAATGGAAACTTTGTGGCCAGAGACAAACACCTGGCAGCATATCTGAAACTAGTCATGGACTTTCTCCCCAACTTTGAGAAGTTTGAATTGATACAAGTACCACGCCAGGAGAACTTCCATGCGGATGCTCTATCAAAATTGGTTAGTAGCAAGGATTCAGAGCCCTTTAAAATAGTACCTATTGAGCACCTCACCGAACCCTCGATCAAGAAAGGGGAATAACTGATGTGGATCGAAAGTACCCTGCCATGAATGTAACCTATCTAGGCCTACCTAATAGAGTAAACCTTGACATATGATGAAACCACAGCTCGATGACTTCGAAGAAGAGCTTCTCACTTCATCCTACGGGACGGAGTTCTGTACAAGCGAGGGTTTTCATCCCCCCTCCTTAGATGCACAGGAGAAGAGGAAAACTATATCTTGAGGAAAATTCATGAAGGGGTTTTTGAGAACATTCCTGAGGACCAGCTCTAGCCTACAAGGTATTCAGACAGGGATATTACTAGCCGACCCTGAAAAGGGATGCGATAGAATTCATGAGCAAGTGCGATAAATGTTAGCGCTTCTCAAATGTACTGAGACAGCCTTCTCAAGAACTTACTGTTGTATCCAGCCATTGGCCTTTTCCTAAATGGGGAGTTAATTTCATTGGCCCTCTGCCAAAAGGGAACGAAAGTGCTGGCTTAGCCATTGTTGCTATTGACTGCTTCACAAAATGGGTTGAGTCGGAGCTATTATCTAAGATCACTGAGATGAATACCTACAAGTTGCTCTAAAAAACATCTTATGCAGGTCCAGCATACCTCATTCCTTGGTCTCAAACAATGGTAAACAATATGACAACAAGAAGATCAAAGACTTATACGATGGCTCGAAATCAGAAAGAATTTCTCCTCGCCTCATCATTCCCAAGCCAATGGTCAGGTCGAAGCGGTCAACAAGACCATCAAGCTCACCCTAAAGTAGAAATTAGATGCTTTGAAAGGGGTATGGGTTGATGTGCTCCCACAACTTCTCTGGGCTATAAGAAGAACTTGCAAAATGGCAACTGGGAAACTCCATTATCCATGACTTACATGGTCGAGAAAATGAGTCCATGGAGGTCAGTGTTCCCTCCCCTCATCACATCCATTTCAATGAGGAAACGAAGATGATCTGAGGAGATTTGGGCTTGAATTTATAGAGGAGAAAAGAGACGACTCCCAAGCCAGGCTCGCTTCCTACCAACTCAAGATGATGTGCTATTACAATGGCAAAGTGAAGAAGAAGGACTTTCATGTTGGCAACATGGTACTCCTATAGGCTTTACCATCATCTAAAGATCCGGGCTCATGAACGCTGGGCCCGAATTGGGAAGGTCCATACTGAATTATTGAAAATGTAAGACCTGACACTTATAGAATTGAGAATCTAGAAGGGAAAATGATGCCTCATCCTTGGAACATCGAGCACCTAAAGAAGTACTAACAGTAAGAATGTGCAACTGTAAATATTGTTGTCAAATGAATGAAATGATTTTCGTTTCCACTTCGCTCTTACACGAGACATCTCCATCGAGGAAATTTTCCTAGTCAGGGGTGGTACGGGTGCCATCTCTGATGAAATAGAACGTGTTCTTACACATTTAACAGCATTGTCAAAGAAGTACGGATACCTCTTCTCGTGATGCAATTACACTTAACAGTTTATTGGCTTCCTCCATTTTCTCAAGTGGTTAAGGTTAGCCTATGCGGTTACACTTAACAGTTCATTGGCTTCTTCAATTTTCTTATGTGGTTAAGGTTAGTCGATTTGATGACACTTAACAGTTTATTCGCTTCTTCCATTTTCTCAAGTGGTTAAGGTTAGCTGATGCGATTACACTAAACAGTTCATTAGCTTCTTCCATTTTCTTAAGCTTCTTCCATTTTCTTAAAAGGTTAAGGTTAGCCAATGCGATTATACTTAATAGTTCTTTGGTTTCTTTCATTTTCTTAAGTGGTTAAGGTTAGCCAATATGATTATACTTCACAGTTCATTGGCTTCTTTCATTTTCTTAAGTGGTTAAGGTTAGCCAGTGTGATTATGCTTAACAGTACATTGGCTTCTTCCATTTTCTGAAGTGGTTAAGGTTAGCCAATACGATTACAGTTAACAGTTCATTGGCTTCTTCCATTTTCTTAAGTGGTTAAGGTTAGCCGATGCGATTACACTTAGTAGTTCATTGGTTTCTTCCATTTTCTTAAGTGGTTAAGGTTAGCCAGTGTGATTACACTTAAAAGTTCATTGTCTTTTTCCATTTTCTTAAGTGGTTAAGGTTAGCCGATGCGATTACACTTCAATTAATTTGCTTTTTCCATTTTTCTTAAGTGGTTGAGGATTACCCGAAGTGGCTAAGCTTAAAGTAAAGTGCTACTTGTTTATTTTGTACAATTGGAACAAAGTGACCACACAAGAAAATAAATTTCATTAACTACGAATCAGGGCCGAAGCCATTACAAAGTAGAGAAAAATACAAAAGATCTAATCTATGCTTACTATTGACCCAGCCCCTCTTCTTCTTCCTCAGTCACTGGCTGGCCATCAGTATGGCCTCCGAACTCTTGGGCACTCCATAAAGCCCATTAGTTGGCAAAGTCGTCATACTCTTTGGTCTTCTCGAAGTTGTCCTTATAGTTCTCGACTGCCGCATTCCCATCTATCTTTAGTTCGGCCTTAAAAGACCCGATCTCCTCCGCTTGGGCCACAGAGAGCACCATCAGCACAACCTTTAGCTTATTGGCATCTACTAGAGCCTCCAATGCGATTCTCTGATGGTCATGGGCCTGATCGACCTTCTTTGTCACAGCCGTCACCTGCGAAACTGACTCATGGAGCTCATTCTTTAGCTGATTAACTTGGATTTCAGCTGAGTCCAGTTTTGAAGTGGCCACAACCTACATTTCCTCTGCCTCCTCGGCCTCTTTCTTAGCCTTCTCCATCTCCGCCTGCACCGTAACACCAAAAAACCACCACCACCTCTGTTCACCTAACCACAACACCGCTACAACCACTACCACAATAATAACAAAAAATGACCAAAACATATCCATCGCAGATCCCCCACTGCCACTGCCACTCCTATAAATCCATTGTCATAGATCAATCATAGATCTGCCACCACCGTTTACCACATATCTACCATCGTCGTCCAAAAACATACAACCACCATACACCACCACCACCAGCATCCCACCACCATTACCACCTTAGCAGTAACAGCCGTAGCTGCATCCACACCAATTTCAGCAACAACAATAACATCAATTTTAGCAACACCAGCAGCAGCCATTTATCATTGGCGACTTCTCGCGGGCCCGCACCCTCTGTTGGGGCCACTGCATACGTATTTAATGTGACAACCGTCTGCCTCATCCACTAATATGAACTTTCATCCACCTGATTTTCATCAGTACCATCTCTCTACTCAGCCATTTGTAGCTCTTTAACCTCCCTATGACAGTAATAGGCCAGATTTCGACGTCGACGGTGGGAAGAAGAGAGAAAGGCAATAGAGAAAGAGGGGAGAAGAAGAGAGAGAGAGACATCTCAAAATGCTGCTCACTTTCTCCGGCAAAGCGATGCTGTGCTCGACTTCGTCGGAGAGAGCAACGCTGCTTGGTGGTAGTTTGGTAGCCAGAGAGGAAAATAGAGAAAGACGGAGAGACGAGATAGGAGAGGGAAAATATTTGCCAAATGAATTTGATTAAGGTTTGGAATGGAAATTGTATAACTAATATTTAATATTGAAAATGAAATACCTGATTTTTGTATAAATAATCTCCAAACTTGATTTTTTAATTGAAAATTTTAAATACATGTGTGGATGTAATTTCCTCTTTTTGAAGTTGTCCCAAACTAGGAAACATAATGCTTAAACCCAGTTAGGGGCCCAAATTAAGGCCCACTTTCTGAAAGGGCTACAAAAACCTAGAAAAAGCCTCACGACTAAGCCCCTATAAATAGAATGGCATTTCAGTAATTAATCCCATTTTTTCGTTCTATATATTTATGCAAAGCTCAACAAATCGCATGCAGTACCCTTATACCCTTCCACGCACCCCATTTCCCCCCATCCTACTCGCAACTCAAAATGGCCACCACTGTCACTCGTCCCATAGTCATCGTCCAAGCCATAGAGAATGATATGGTGGTGTGTGCTGTCGCAGGCACCCAAAAATAATACCTTTACCTCTAAACTAATGTAACAGTGGAAGTAAGGGTCGATCCCACGAAGAGTGTGTAATTCAGTATTTTATTCTTCGTACAATAATTGTGGGGTTTTTTTGTATGCAAGTAATTGTAAATAACGACATAAATAACAATGCAAATTTAATTAACAAAAACAACCATAAGACTAACCTTGGTCCAAGTCAATATCCACCTTCGAAAATCCACAATTGATCATAGATGCAAAGATAATTCAATTCATATTTTGAATATTCACCGTTGGAATAATTTTCCTATTTCTCCTTAATTTTAATTAGTTAGAAAC
>CAIGRR010547455.1:0-14972 GCA_903798365.1 Fraxinus sp. 1973-6204 | reverse complement strand
AAAAGATGGATGAAAGCCATGTAGACCATACAATTGACATACCGGGTGAATCAAAGAAATATAATCAAAATGATGATGATCGGATCACGTAGCTGATTATACAATTTACGCTTCCCCATATTTTTTTCCCATATAGACCCCGAGTGTATGGTCCCTGTTCATTCGCAAGCGTACGTGATTCTTGATAAGTAATAGAATAAGTGAGTTGAGTTACCGTTGTACAAGGAATAATGTTTAAGAATAGTGTACTAGTTATTACCAAATTCGATATATCGCAACACAAAAAAGTTGTTTTTGATTTTCTATACTAATTCTAACTAAGAAAGCAATTAAAAGCATGTTATCAATATGAGATGAATGTATTGAATTTCTAAAATCCCCTATTAATGCTATTTCCATTTCCCGACTCGTATGAAGTAGTATTTTTTTAGTGTTAATGACAATCGATAATACAAGTTTATTCAATATTCTATTCCAAGGTATATTTAACTTATGTTTAACACAATTCGATTCTATCCTCAATCCAAATTCATATGAAAAACATACATTAATTCACAAGATTTATTACACACTATTGTACACGTCATAAATATCATTCATAATATTTATTTTTCGTGTTAAATATGTAGCGTTCTATCTACTGTGAATTTCACAACACTATGATAGGCATCAAGTTATCTAAATGATGGTCAATCTTTCAAACAACTCAATATGAGTGTATAAATAATAATCATAAAAACTCAAGAAATAACTAAATTAACAAGTATTGAATTGAAATTTATAACTAATAAGGTTCGTCATCCATCAAATACAAAGGAAAACTTAGGTTAGCATTATTTTATGAAAATTACACAAAAATAATTGAATAGACATTACTCGAAAATAAGAAATAATGTAGAAGTAGGAAAATTCAATGTTTTTTGCTTGAATCTTGAAATCTGATTGTGAATTTTCAATCTTTGTGAATTGCACTCCAAACTTGTTTTTCGCCCCCAAAATATATAGAATGTGTAAAATTAGGTCAAATGGAGGTTGGGGACGTTCTAGTCGTGATTTGGAATATATAGGATGCCACAAGATCGTGTTTTTATGTAGAGTTATATCAAAAGAAGGGAATTGAAATTTTCGCTACAAAAAATAACACTGCGACTGCATAGTAGAGCCTTATTGGGGACCTGTTGGCGTCTGGAGGTCGAGTGTTCCCGCATAGATCAGAATCCTTGTGGCCACATACTCTTCTTCGACTTTCAGCTTTAGCAATTTGGTCCTTGAGCTTTTCGCAATGCATTTTTTATCATTTTCACTTGTGATTTCATACCTTTAGCTTCCAATGGCCTTCAATTAAGCTTGTAGAATCTTCACTCTTCATTTGGTGTCCCGACGCAACTGTTGGAATGTTGCATTTTAGTCTCTCCGTAGTTTTAATTTCACTATTTTATATTTTTAGCTTGTTTTCTCCAATTTTTCATCAAATCACGAGTTTTACCTATTAACACAATACATAACAAATTAGATAATATTTTATTCAAAAAACTATAAAATGTCATTATTTAAGATCTCAAATAACTGTAGAAAATACACTTATCAGCCCCAACTCCCAAATACTAAAGAGTCAAGACCTTGGAAGAGCTCTTGAGGTCTTGTGTAGCTATTTCTTGACTTTTTAAGTAACTTTCGGGATCTTGAGTAGTTATTACTTGGGACCTCCCGAAGTACTCCTATGGTCCATTATGAGTTGTGCTAGATGTACACCCAATCAATTACCTAATGGATTACACCCCACACACATGGAGGGGGGCCCACNGCTCTTGAGGTCTTGTGTAGCTATTTCTTGACTTTTTAAGTAACTTTCGGGATCTTGAGTAGTTATTACTTGGGACCTCCCGAAGTACTCCTATGGTCCATTATGAGTTGTGCTAGATGTACACCCAATCAATTACCTAATGGATTACACCCCACACACATGGAGGGGGGCCCACGAATATTTTATTGTGTGTGGGCCCCTCTCCATGTGAGGGGGGTGTAATCCATTAGGTAATGGATTGTGTACATTTAGACTAATCCGGTCCATTATATATTATATAGGTTCCAGCTTTCGAGCCATACATAGAATCCAATATTTTTCCGATGCTTGTTTTCATTAGGAGGATTTACTTATTCTTAGGAACATATGCAATCAATCCGTCAGATGATTCTTCGACTCTACGTGAAGTGAAATATCTTACAATATCTTTTGATCATGTATATTTAATCACTATTCACCGACCCAGTCAGTCCACAATTATCTAACATTGGCCATCTAGACCATGAGGAGATTGAATAGAGTTTTGAATAGATAGGTTTCATGTTTAAGCCCCATTTTCTAAATTTATGGAAATGGTGATGTGACATAAAAATTCATGATAAGAACATGTGATGTGAACCCCGCTAAGAATTGATTTTGGGAACCTACGAACAAGATGAAACCAACCCAAAAAAGCTAAAAATCACGTCGCGCAAAGATCAACCCGACCCGTACCAAGTACCGAGATTTCGCGTGAGAAATTCGACCCGTTGATTATCCGGAACAAGAACTGTGAAGTGAGAACGCCACAAAAAAACTGCAAAACATTTTGATAAATTCAAGATTATAAGTTTAAGCCACCAAAAACAAGAATATGGAGGAAAAACTCACAAATTGTATTTAATCTCTCAAAATAATAAAGTCTTGATTTAACAATGAAATACATCTCATATTTATATTAACGCTAGAAACCCTAATAAAACGTAATTAGGTCATAGAATATTGTAAAAGTTGGAAATAAAATAAAATAGAATCCTAGACTAACAAGGAAATCTCGCGAAAATAGGAAAATTTCACCAACTTGTTTTCGCCATATTTCTGTGCGACTGCAAGTCCAAAAGTACCATACGCCCGCGTAGCCTTGTGCAAAATTTCATACCGTTTTCGGAATGTACTCATGGATGAAATCCGACACCCGAGCTGAAAGTTATGTCTATTTTAATCCACGTCGCTCGTTTTCTTTTCAAATATCGTCCAAACTTTGAATCCAACTCGTTTAGACTCCCGAGCCCTTCACGAAACTTGAACATTGACTTGTCAACTTCACTCATCTGAACTTCATTGGTTGAACCTTGAGTCGTGTGACCCGACCAAGTGATTGTCTGTCCCAGATCATATCAACATGTCTCGTTTGACTAATGTTTTCGTTACTTTAGCAATAAGATATAAACAGATGGTCTAAATTGAAATAAAAGAAAGAACTTATTGACCATTTAAACTAGGAACAATTCAGTGATATAGTTGAAATCGCACTATAGTTAGGTAGCATTCTAGTAGGGACGAGCAAGAGAGCTCCTTAGGGAACGATATTCATCCACTTACATTCTTGCTAGCACCCTAGTCTTAGTTCCTCTACCATTAACGTGCAGCCTTTTTTCGGATTCATAGAGTATGAGTTTACCAACCATGGATGATCAGTCAGTCTTATGGTGATGGCACGTGAAACCTTTGCTACACTACGTTATTTTAGGATAAAATAATATAATAAAAACTATTTTTTTTTATAGTTTCATTTAAACAAATCATGTAAGTGAATATTATTGGATCATATTATTACTCAAAAAGGTTCTTTTCGGAGAAGAATTAAGTTTTCATAGCAACGGGACTTGAAACCTTATGTTCTAGTAGATTCTAATATGACGATAATTATCTTATCTCAAAATTTAAGTCGTTATAGATTCTTTTTTATATTAATTTCAACTAGAACGTATCTCTCTTCCAATTAAGTTGGAAATTTCAAGGAAGGAGTGGTGCTTCAAAGCTTTTCAATTTTTTCACTCCATCCATTGTATATTACTTTTTTATGTTCATGCATAATCCCACCTTTTAAGCTTAGCCAAACATGACTTGTGATTAGTCAGCAATCTTATGTTACTAATCAACAAAAACCTTAAAACAATATTGTCCACATACTATTCAATAAGCAAAAGAAAAATCCCATATATTATGTATACATAACGAAGATTGGGTTACAGCTAATGTAGATTCTGATAGTGATTGATTAGTTTCAGAGTTGAACAACTAAATCTATTGAGATTGAGGTTGTCTGAAGAATAAATAATTAAAAATCAATGAAGATATCATAATCTAAATTTTCACATGACTGAATTTGGGTCTTTCGTTTATGAGATTTTAATTGAAGATCTTCTTCATCTGAGGTTCAATGTATGCTAAGCTAAAAAACAAAATAAAAAGACTATCGAGGGAGATTATTTTTCAACTTCTGTGTACACAAATATATAGCAGACTTTTGCAAACACATGTTTATTACTTATAAGTAACTTTTAACGTTTGTTAAGCTTAGCAAACATGCTTAACCTAGTAGTAGACAGAGGTGGTGGGCATTCCGAGTCACAACGGAAGCAATTTCTATTTGGCCGGCCGACAACTTCTTCATATTTCACTTATTTTGCCTTGTCTTCATTAAGCAACATTCCTCATATTACGCCTCGTTTAATTTTGTTTATAATCTACTTGCAAAACCCATATACATTACACCTGTTACGCCTCAGACAATAATCCCTTCAATCCCAATTCACTATGCTGTCAAATATTCAAAATAAATCCATGCCCTCTTTCTTCTTACAAAAAAATTGCTGCCATGCTACGTTTTCCCATGCAAATCCCTCAGTTTTCGAACCGGACCACGTTCATTGCTCATTCCCCTTCTTTAAAACCTAGCCAACTTTGCTTGTTTTAATATTTTTTTAACGATTTTGTCTATTAAGTTTTGACCCTATTTTTCAGAACTCATTTTTCCTCAATTTTTAATCACATTTTATTTCATTAAAATAATTTTGTATGTAGACTCGTAACTTTTTTCTACTTTTTAATAATACATTTTTTTTAAAAAAAAAATAACTTTTCACAAAAAATTCTCTATCAAATGATGGCTAAAATGTTAGATTAGTACACTTAATCTTGAACATGTCCTCTTACATATAAATGGGATTTGTCTTTTTCAATATTCCTACATAATATTTAGTCTTTAAATGACTAATGGCGAGACTTTAACACAAAACGCTAACGCAATCTGATTATTAAGATTTGAGATTCTATCATAAAAAATTAACCATATCAAAAGCATATTCAAATATTCTTTTGTTTGAACTTAGTGGGTTCTGATACTTCCATTTCAAAAGGTCAATTGATGAGTAACTCAAATCATTTATATATTAGTTATTTATTTTCTTGATTTGGTGTGGAATTTATCGTTAAACTGATATCATCTTAAATCACTCCATTTAAAACTCTTAAGCTTATTATTTTTCGACTTAGTTGAGTGATGACTTCCAAGGCATTTAGTTGCTTTACTGTCATCTAAAATCATATCACCTAAAAATTTAAAGAAAAGAATACTTGTTTTTTAATTTTATTTAGCTTTATACATGTGGCCGGGTGTCTATATATATGGTACCCCATGTCTTGTCTTCCTCAAGGGTCTAGCTCAATTCGGTGGGCTTTTTTTCCCAACTTTTTTTTCTCTTCCAAGTTGAATAATCTAAACTGTAAACCATTTCTGAGACATCAAGATCATTCAGCAATGGCTGAGATGAAGCAACAACACAAGAGTACTGGAATCTACACTCCTTCAAAGAGAAAGAGCAATGGATTTACAAGAAAATGTGCTTCTCTTGTTAAAGAACAACGAGCACGGATTTACATTCTCCGTCGCTGTGCCACCATGCTTCTCTGCTCCTACATTCAAGATGATGATTAAACCCTAAAACCACCTATATATAAAAAACACCATAATTATATCTATATCCCTATTTTTCTTTTTCTTTCTATTGTACCTTCTTGAAAACAAGATCTCACTACCAGAAAAAAAAACAGTGATTTAAGTTCCACGATTGGTCCGGTTTGTCTTTAAACAGGGTTTCTTTTTGGCAGACGAAATATTGATCTCTTCAGAAGTTGCCATTTGTAGCAGTTTTTGAACCTTACTGGTGAAATGCCATTAGGGTTTTTTTTTTCTCTTTTTAACAGGAGAGAACATTTTTTGGCTGCTAGCTGAAGCTTTTTTAACAAATCTGGCCATGGTGGAAGCTTGTGGACTTTCTAAAATGGGGGATCGAAGATGGAACTGAAGTGATTGAGCTAAATTGGTGGCAAATAATTAACATTATATACTGTGTAAAGGGTATCTTAATCAGCACGTTTTGTTTTCCGATAATGTTAAGATATCTACTTCGTATTTGTGTGATGTACCAAAATAAAAGGGTGATGGTTGCACCCCCTCTCTCTAATAAAAGAATTGTTCTTGTTAATTTATTTGACTTTCTATTTATTAATTGCTGGACTCTATGTGCGATTTTAATGTCCTAAGATGGGCAAACCCGCTTTGTCAGCAACATTAATGATTAAGCTCTGTAAATATTGCCTAGACATTACAACTCGACCATTACCCAACTTTGCAAAATCAAAAATGACAACGTGATTAAGATTATATTCTCACAATACAGACTCAACTTTACAATTTTTAACAGATACTTTATGATACTAGCATCTTAGTAACATTACATTATTACTACTAACATATGGTTTATATTATTATTGCAAAGAACGCATGCCACATCACTGCTAGCATGTCATCACACTATCTTTATTACAGTCAGCATGTACACCACATTATCTACATTATCATTTTATTATCGATAGCATGTTGATTTTTATGATATATGATTAACTCTCTACATATTCTATCTAAGAGAAGTTTGATTTACTATTATTCACTCCATCGACATTAGTATTTGGGGGGGCCAAATGGACTCCGATTTATTTTGCATATGTGCAGTGGAGATATTGTGTTGTATTAAAAGTTGGTTTAGTTCATATTATAGAGAAGATTCTGTCGAAATTTTGATAAATTATATGCGATATCTATTGTCTGAGGCAATCTGTAAACCCTCGCTTATACAAGCTCGTACACATTTTTTGAAGCGGCTCTTATTGAAGTGATTTATATTCCTAGAGATAATTCATAAGTTCTCGCCTATTTCGTATCAATGCATATTTTCGAGACAATTTGCAAGCTCTCATTTATTGGAGTTACTCATATTTTTGAGGTAATCTGTAAAATCTCGCCTACTTGACAGCTTGTATTTCAAAGCCCAAACTGCACATGAATAAACAACTCAAACTTGGGAACTATTGTTACACTTATAAATTACGTGACATGGGCGTGACGGAGGGGGTCCCACATATGCCGACATAGGATCGACTATTCAATTGATTTAAATAATAGCATCTTGGGATTGTATTGGCCTATTTAATCAAGCAACATCATACTGAGTTTGGAGCTCGGCCCATCTCACTAAACCTACTCGGCCCATTTCCATTTCTCTATATATATGTAGGTTCATTTCACACAAAATGTATGTTCAAAAACCTTAAGCAAACCCCATCTCCCCGTATCTTGCACTCATATTATTTCTCATCCGGCTATAGACTTGATCGTTGAATGCAAACGATCGTCGAACCCTTTCCTCGACCGGCTGCCTTTATCTTTTGACGGAATGTACAGAGTGCACATGATGTCTTTGTGGAGAGACGTGGTCGGGATTCTGTTGGAGCATTTTTTAAGGTCGACAACTTATTCAAGATTTCCAAGCTAATTTACATTTTCTCTATTATTATTATAAATTTTTTTAATTTCAAATTATATAATTCGTAAGTGTGAAAAAGTAATTCTATGAGTTATAATATCAATTAAAGAAGAGAAGAATTTTCAAGTCTATTTATAGACAATCGAATTTGAATTGGAGAAAAAAGTTTTGCCAAGGAAAAAGAAAGAAATCGCCTAGGACAACTGAGCTCGAGCAATTTCATTACCCTATCTTTGAAAGTGAGTTGAGACGAGTTGTGATTTATAGACGTATAAGCTTGAGGCTAGACACGGTCACCTCGACACAACTATCTAGTAGGGAAATTATGTTCCTAATTTCTCAAAAGTTAAATTCAGATTCAAGTTCCACATTCGACGAAAAGTTGAGAACCCAGCTATAGTTTTCCCATATCAGTAAAACAAAATAACCGGGATGGATGTATAGAAAGAAGCCCACGGAATTTCAACAAAATACATACATTTGTGGGTCCTATCTTCCATTTTACAAGCAATTAAGACCTCATATATTCAAAATCTTTCTTGTGAAGAAATCCTATAGCAACATGTTCCCAAATATTGCACATTGCAGCCCCCTGCTTTAGCTAGTCGGTGAAGATGACTCATTTTCTTCCATATTAAACAAACTTTGTAGAATATCATTTGTCGATCCAGTCTTTAAAAAGCAGCAACACGTATAGAGGGACATTAACAGCAGCAATGATCGTAATTGCTTGGAAAGCCCGCAGTAATCTCCAGACCACCATTTTTGCAGTTAATTTGGTTGATCTAGTCGGTAATTTCACCAAATTATCGACCCCCACGTGTATATTCACGTCTGAAGGAGTCAATGGATCCAATTCTTGAGCTATCTGTTTCCTAGCTTTTGATCGCATCAATGCATTGCCCCTGCAAGCGATAAGAATGACCATTTTTATATTTCCAGTAAACGAAATTTATAGAAAAAAAGTTATACATCTTTACTATAGTCAATATTTAGCCCGTCTGGTCCCGATTCCTTAAAGCTCATTTTCCCTTAAAATTTGTTTTCAACCACATTTCATATGATCCACAACTTTTAAACCACACATTTCATCAACCATCGTCAAAATCTACTAATTTTTTTAATTTTATCCAAACAAAACAAGGGTAATGTTACGTATCTAAGTGTCTTTCCAGATTACGCACACCATTCGCCATTAAGAATGTTTGGCTGATATTATAAGTAGCTTTTGGGGGGGCTTTTAGGTATGTATCATCTTAGCCAAACATTCTCGTAGACAGTGGTGGATCCAGGAATTCATCTGAGCTAGGGCGGACGCTTGACAACTGCTATGGCCCACCGATACTGGCTCCACCACTGCTCATAGGAGTAAAGAAGAATAATAGGTACAAAACAAAGGGTTTATGTGAAAAACTATAAAACTGGATAAAAATCACGAGATTCATGCACTACGTATAATTGTTACAATCACTCTCATACGGGCTCACAAAACGATGACAAATTCCAGAAATATGAAGAAACATAATATTGTTCTCCCTTTTTCTATTCCCCCAACCGCTTCTATTAGAGGCTATTTTGCAGTGTCGACAATTTTTTTCATTTCTTAGGAATTAGTTATGTTACATCTATAAATTACGTGGCATACGCATGGCGGAGGGGGTTCTACATTGGCCGACTCGACATTTATTATTTAATTGAATTGGGCCTATTAAACTAAGCAACCGCATTTTAGACTTGGGCTCGACCCATGCCTATTTTCATTTTTCTATATATATTATATACGTGATTCCATTCACAACCAAGGTATGTTTTCGAACCCTAGCAAAATCCTTTCTCCCATCCCTTGTACTCATTTTTCTTTCATCTGGCTTTTGACTTATCCGTCGAGTGCAAACGGTGGTCGGACATTTTTCTTGACCAGTATCATTTGCCTCTTAACATGGTGTTTCAATGTGCAAGTGATGTCCACGTGGAGGGGAGGTGACCAAATTCTGTTGGGGCATTTTTTGAGGTCAACAAGTTATGATAAATGTTACACTATAAACGGATGAAAGAAAAAGAAATTATACGTCTCTAATGTAACTCAAATACTAAATAATGTAATTTTGTAAAAGAGACCCCACCCCTCACTAAATTGCAGTCAGATAATATATTTGTTGTTAAAACTCTATCAAACAATAGAACCCAGGACAAAAAACATACAGCATGCAACTCTAGAGAACCTAACAGATCCTCAAGTCTATTCGAGTGTTGAGAAAAATTGACAATCAGAGTATTTGTTCACCTAAATATATGTTGACGTACGGATGGCAGTGATGGAAAGTAGTGGATGATCAATTTTACATCCATCATAAACAAGAAAGTTCGAAATAGATAAACCAAGCAATACATGCAAGCATTTCCAAGCAAAAATGAACTCAGAGTTGATTGCACAAGAGGGTTTACCTACCGTTCGGTCAAGATCCTCTCATCTGAATATGTTTTTGGGGCTTGAGAGGCTTTTCTAATAAGGTGCATATTTCCTTCTGCGTCCCAAATCGTCTCATACTCACAATTCTCATCTTCGTTTTTCTCTTTCATGCCATTTCTAAAGCTGCTAAAGTTAATTAGACTTCTGACATACCCCGTCAATTCACCAAACTTCCGGAAAATGAACACTTCATTTGCAGGCCAAAGAAGGATAATAAGCGTCATTGCGAATAGAGATAAGTACCTGATACGTTCAGCAAACGGAATTTCATAATAAAAGCTCAGCAAAATTAAATGTTTGATGACCCCGTTTATCTTCTAGCATGTATATTTACCATATGTAAATGAACAATTGCACAGGAAGAAAGCACAGATGAGTGGATATGGCGTCTTCTGCACTGGATCCATCTGGTAAGGTGAAATTAACGGCAGATAACAGCATGAAAGAAGGATACAAATTCCCTTGCTGCCAGCTTACAGTTCCTACAGTATGCTGCATGTATCCATCAATCTACTGCAGTTCAATCAATAACAACCATACAAGGATAAAAACTACACACACGTTCGATACACAATACTGGACAGCACGGCACAGAAAAGTTTTTCTTGGGGGAGGGGGTGCATTTTTAGAGAGATAAGATAGAGGCGTGAGGAAAACCTTGTAATCTCTTTCTAAATTATAGAGAAATCTACAGCGGCAGGTGAACGTATTTATCAGATTGAGGGTGAACCATTATTAACTTTGTGTTTTTGTTTCCCTTTCCTTTATTATTGCTATCGGGATTGGGATTAGAAATTAATCCCCAACACAGGACAAAAGACAATATTTGAAGTTCCCTTTCTATCCTAGTCCTATGTAGTATCATCCAATCCAGCATACCTAAAAATGTCATAACCAGCTTACCTCACTCACTGCACCATATTTGGACATGTGGGTAATTGTACATTGATCATGATCATGACCAGATAAGACTAGCACCTGCATAAACACAAATTAGTTCATCATTGTGCACCGCTTCATTCCATTCATTCTATTCTCCAGCATTCATTGTGAAATGAAAAGAATACATACAGGTCTGATGAGGCCCAGTAATTCATCTGTAGATTTTTCTGTGACGTAATTTTGGTACCTGCACCAGAGAATTGCCAACAAGTTCTCCGTCAAAGTGTACAAGTATAAAGTTAAATGAATTACAAACAAGACCAGTACAGTAAGTGCACGTTTGGTACTGGATATGATTGGACAATATAATGAACAAGATTTGAACTTCTTTTTCATTTTTTATTCTGTCCAGCGTTATCCAATCCTTCCAACCAACCATGCCATAAAAGGATAAAAAGCTTACATTATATCTTGATCATGAGCAGAGCGGGAAATCCTCTGAATGGAACAAGCAGATAAGATGCATGCACATTTCAAGTGATTACATGGTATAGAAATAAACAATACAACTTCTAAAGTAAAAGGAAGAACATGATTCGCAACTTCAATCAGAAATAAAAGCACGTGGAAGAATAATGACAAGTACCTGATTGATGATAGGTGAAGAACGATGTGGGCCACATGAAGTGGAATCCGGGCGATACAGAGGGATATGAGTCAATAGAACCCGTGGGCTGGAATCAACATCTAGATAAGAATGTTAAGTGCGTAAGAATCTAGTACAAGCAAGCTTATGTTTACTACTTGTCCGCATCACATACCCTTAGACACATTTCTGACAAAATCCCAAGTGGCCGAGGTTATGTTACTTTGCTGATTCCCTGTAGATAAGACATCTTGCTGTTATACACCAATTAGTAACAAAAAGGAGATATATTCATAACCAGAAACAAGTATCAGTGGACAATTTACTAGGATAGTCTGGGGACTTGCCAAAAGAGCTGCATTTTCTGAAAAAATTAGTTTTGTCAATGTAAAAACTTGTTGGAGTATGTGGAGCCTAATAATATCATACACTAGTCCCTTCGACTACTGATCGACCTAATCATAATGAACACTTACCGGTGAATCTTTTTGATATATTTTCATTTCACCAATATATTGGGTATTCATACATGTATTAGGTCACCCCAAAGATTCGTACATATATAAAGGATTTTCAGGAAGGGTTGTTTGCGTATTCAAGAAAGATACGAGGAAAAAAACTTATGTTCTTATTCATTATAGTATAAAAGAGAAAAACTGTGGTGGGGGACTAAATATAGAGCTTACATTGGGGGTAACCACTATAAATCTGCATGCTTTATCATTGTATTAAGCCTTTTGTATTATTATTGCTCCGGAAAGTAAGGATCGGCAGTTAATACCTAACTAGTCTAAAATCTCACATCACCTATAGCAATTGAGAGTCCCCTGGACTTCGTCTAGGACTGCAAACAGTAAACTATATAGTGACTGACATGACATTATAAACAGACAGTTTCTCTTACCATCCAATGTTTGTGCATCAACAGCAATGAAATTCACTCTTCCAAGTGTAAACCTATAGTTCCTTGCACCGAATTCTTTCTCATAGCGTCTGGTAACCTGCACAAATTTGGGATGCCAGGCAGACGTGAAGGACGACAGCAGCTAGTATTAGAGAATGCATTAACAGTATTTATTGTAGATTGTTTACAAGAAATTTTTAAGGAAGTACTAATTGTTGGATATGGGATAACTTTGAAATGTGGACTCATACATGACCTTGTTTTCGAATTACAGAAACACGCACTCAATTATATTAATTTCATGTTTGAACACCATGATCTATAAGGTAGCAGAACATTTTTACATTCGAATTGGATAAGCAAAAAGATCAGTTAATTTTTGAGAAAGGAAAATATACTTTCGAGGAATAGCACTACAACTCACCTCAGGCATTCGGGAGTTGAAAGCAGCATAGCCAATATCATGATTTCCATCAAGGTAATATACTTTGACATTTGTACTTTGTTGAAGCATATTCAGGTCAAAAATATGTCTAAAACGGCCCCAAGATTCCTGCCATCTTATTAATAAAGCAAAAAATTCAGACTGGAGCCAAAGCAAAAATTCGATGATGATGTGCATCACTCACGAATGCTTAAGATTTAAAAATAAAAAACAGTGGAAGTTCAAATAACATTTTGTTTCTAAACATGTTTGGATAACTAAATTTTAAGTTAAAAAAGTTGTTTTTTTTTTCCTAAAGTAACTCTTTCATAACTGTCAAGTAAGTAACCTACTTTTCTTCAACTATGACCAATAAAAAAATATATATATATATATATATATACACACACAGTCTTAGCCAAACATGCTCACATTTAGATTGATACTAAGAGATAAGGTTATTTTAAAATAGGAAAATGGCCAAAAATTGAGGTTTACAAAATAAGAACCTGTGAATGTGTCAAACTTGAAAAAATAAAAATAAACAGATGCTCCAATTTTTATTTTATTTTAAAATTTGACAAAAAGGGCGTGTCATCATTTTATTTTAATTTTTTTGAAGAGGGAGTGGAGGGGAGGGAGGTACCAATCCTCGAATAAAAAATCCTTAACAGACTGGGACAAGGTGATTTGGTATGCTCAAATTTTTTCATAAAAACAAGAGTTTCACTTACTCCTCATCGGATAGAATGGGCCCCCCATCAAAATAATCGCCTAAAAACAAAATGATATCAGGATTGAAGGGTAATATGGATGACAAGAATGCTCTGCGCATGTATACATCTGTATAGAATTGAGCTAACTCTAGCGCAAGTGAGTTCGGAGGAAGACGAAGAGAGGTTCTATCCATAAGCTGTTAAAGTTATCCATATTTCACCACTTTGTTAGACTCGCATCATCTAAAAATGATAACAAGAAAACCACATTTCATTTTTTCAGAAAAAAAGTTACCTGAGGGTCTGTAATAACTGCAACTTTCACGTAATTACTTGAATAATCAACTGCATTCATCTGAGATTTATGGACATAAAAATGGTGAGCTTGCATATTTTCAGACTAAAGCAACATAACTAATAAGTATGCTGAATTTTATGAAGAAAAAGAATGCCTGAATAAAGCGAGTGCAAAATTCAACTATCTTAACTAATAAAAAAAATTTAATCTTTATTGAGGAAATTAAGCCCTTGTTTGGTACCCATTATTTTTCAAAATACATTTTTCTCTCTTATTTTCAACCACGCATTCTTTAATAAAATAATATTACACGTAGACTCAAAACTTTTCCTTATTTATTAACCACACATTCTCTAACAAAATATTATTCCAATATGCATTTTGGACAAAAAAATGGAGCTCAAACAGGGTCTAAGGTCCAAATGAGTTAGCAAAATAACATGGACTTTTTACTTCTATTCAAGATTTACTACTAAGACTAAAACGACCATGTGTAAATGTTAGGTATTAACCCTAATCCCAATTATGAGAGAAATATTAAGCAAAACGAACTCAGAAACATACACAAGCAAACACACAAATTCTCAATGTGAGAACTATTTACAGTAGTCCACTCGTTGTTGCAGATTCTCACTATGGCGAAAAAAGAGGGTTACAACGGTGATCTGACGCATCTTCTTCCGTATCACTCTATAAATGGCCCCTTAAATAATTCTTTCTGTACAATAATACCATTGGGAAAAACCATCTTCTTACTTTCATTTGTATAGTTTAGGCACTAGACTAAGTCAGCTTGTGTATATTCATCCCCTATCATTCGTGTATCATGAAGATTCCCCTTTTTTATATATATCTAAAGCTTTTCTTTCACCCCTTCTCTTCTCCACATCACCATTTATCTGAACAGTTCCTTCCAGAACAAAAGATGTTTTAAGGTAGAATTAATCTTTGAGTACAGGAA
>CAIGRR010547211.1:0-14502 GCA_903798365.1 Fraxinus sp. 1973-6204 | reverse complement strand
CTTCAATGTTATTGGGTTCCATTTGCCATTCAATTAATATTATGTTCTTTTGTTATTAATTCCTATTTTCATAACGCTTGATAATAAAGTTCAGTATCTATAATTCTTAACTCTGGAAAAGCGAGTACATAAAAAAATGCTACATTATGCATTAAATGATTAAGAAGAATCCACCAAAAAAGGAAATAAATAATTTTTTTTAGATGCGTTAATATTACCTTCGAAATGACATTGCCCGTGCATTGCACGGGCAATAGACTAGTATTCTAAATACTACAAGCTTCTCAATCAAAAATCAGGCCTTATGAAGCTGGATTATCATCTTCCTTGGCCAACGAACGATGAGCAAGGATGAATTTAATCCAAATCAACAAGTCTCTCTCTAAGTTCCCTTATTTTAAGCCATTACATGATGGCTGGAGTTGTAACTACTGCTTTAGCCATAACCACCGCGAATGACTTTCTTGGACGGAATTCTCTCTGCAAAAGTACCAATCCGCCAATTCTCAATATATTCACGAATATTTGAATCACGCACCTTGCTCTTCAATGCGAAGGAACTAAAGTAAGTTTTTTGCAGGGTCTGCAAGTGAAACTCCAAAGAGGCTCGAATCCTTAACTGATGCGCGCACAGCAGTCAGTCAAGTATCTACCGCACGCAGCGTGCTATTTAGCAATGGTAAAAACTATCGAAGGCAGTACAGAACACGGGAAAACTAACCTCTTTTTGAATGGAGAATGCTGAAAGGGAGCAGAGAAGCAGCCTGTAGAGCCACTGATAAACTCGGGTGAGAGTCATATCGAATTAATCTGAAGCTTTCAAAACTTCTGCTGTTGTATATATACAGGGAAGTTGGCATATATTTGACAAAATTGACGGCAGTTTTGTACATGAAATCACAACATGGATATGATAATTCTATGGGGAAGTACATGACTCTTCAACTCCCAGAATTTGGCGCTTGGTCTCTGCCTGTGCATGGATTCAAGTTCTTGTTGTCTATTGAGATAAGTTTGTGTTGATTTACTTGACGCAGTTATTACACAAGACTAGCTGTAGCTATTTGTGTTAGCGAATAATTTTACTCGATATTTTGTCTACTTGACAGCGTAAAGACTTATTTAGGCAATCGTTGAACGTGAATAAATAGCAAGTACATGACTTGCAAAGATTAAAATGTAAATCAAAATCTTCAGGAATATGTACATATATAAAAAGAAAGAAAACTATTTCGATAACACGTTTGGTTGTGGACAATACTGAATCACAAAACCATGTTACAGAGGAATGTACACTAAATTGATCATGAACTTGAAATGCCTGCCTATCACATAAACTACCACACTCCCAGTTCCATGCCAGTATACACTGCCAGGATAAAATTAAATGAATTGCTAAAGAATTTTGTTTAGATTATCATTCTCGTAACTCTACAATTGCCGATTACAGAAAATAAATCGGTTCCTTAAAATCTCCTTCACTTTTTTTTTTTCTTTCAATTTTTTCATCCTTTTTCAATGCCAAGTCAGGCAGGCTCCTAGAGCGAGTCCCAAATCCAACCGGCACAGGCACAAGCACAAGAAACAAAGAAAACTCACTTATATCCCATATTCTCACTGGACATCTGTACAGATTTCATCAAATCCAACCTTAAATTCGAACTGGCAATCCAAAATTCTGGAAAGTCCTGATTTCCCCCCTAAGGCCTGCAGTTACAATGACCATACCCCAAGCTGACCTGTTTTGGATAAGCCCATTGGAGAAGTCAACACTAACACGAGGACTGTGATTCTTACAAGCAGAAAGAAGCTTTTCTTCCGGCCATGTTACTATTCTATCAAAGAGGCAGCTGTTTGTAGCACTAGAAATAATCCCGTTAAGTGGACTACCACTGCCCCTAGATCCCAATGGGGAGCTCTCGTTACCATTAATCTCTTCAACTGGTGTGGGTGGATGGTTGTCCGTTGAAACCTCATCGAAATGACCATCTTGCCCTCCAGAACAAGTATCTTGAAATCCCCAGGTGTCAGCAATACCAGGCCAAGGGATCGCCACTGATACATCTTGACAGTGAAAATGCTCGAAAGACTGGGTCACAGTTACACCTTTGTTTCTATTCGGTCGTGATTCACCTTCATGCTTCCAGATGTAAACAGAAGAATCATCGCTGGCACATATTACATATCTTCCATTTGCCGTAATGGAGGCTGAGATTTGGCTGTTTGTGTTATGAAACCCTGTCAATGATTCAGCAGAAGATCTGTTGTTGGCTACAAGATTTGAAAATCTTCAAATGACACACAATTTGGCATAGGGATAGCTCCCAACAATGGCTTCAAACAGTTGCTAGTTACTACCAGAATAGGTAAAATTGAACTCTCTTGAAAACAGCAAAACAAAGAATTAAAAAAGAAATGCTTTACTCCCTCAAAAAGATGACATTTTCAGGTTTTAATTATAGTATGTAGTAATAGCTAACACTAACAAGCTCTCGCCAAGTATCTGAACTCGAAATAAGGCCTCCAAAAGAGGTCCTGGAGTAACAAAGTGATTTAGATCAAAGCTAAATAAGGTTCACATTCTGTAAGGGCAAATAATATAGGACAATGCAAGCCTAGATGCAAATGACGATCTGACAAAGGGAATCTATTCAGATACTGGGGCTGGATAAAAAATATGAGAATTTTTAAAAGATTCAATGATCACTGGTGTACTCGGCTTACTTCTTGGGTGAAGTTGCTGGATTTAAAATAGAATATATTCGACTCAGCAAAACAAACCGCGTTCACTGATAGGAGGCACCAATGATCTATGTATCTTGATCCCAAATGTGAAAACTAAACAGTAATTCTTATGAGTTAGCCAGAAATAAACTGCAATGACCACAAACAAATTTGAAAAGTAAGAACGATCACATTGCAAAACCAAATGCCTTCAGAAGTTACAACTTTCACGAACTTCCACAAATTACCAACAACTACAACTGTAAGAATTTAGGAGAATCCTCTCCCACTTTCAAGTACTTGCAGAATTGTAATGCAGTGAAGTTGCATACCTTTGAACTTGTGAACAAGATCAACATCATCCACAACTCGAATTCGTGAATCTGCAGATGTAATGAGAACTTCTGATGAACTTCCTGGTGAAAACTGTTCCAAGAAAAATATCACTAATCATAAGACTAGATGGACGTGCACTTCATTTCTTATAAATAAGAAAAGGCCATGTGCGGCTAAAGAAGCTGGTCTAAAGAAAATAAAAGTGCATACAGTGCGAATATCCATTGAATTAATTACCTGGAAACCGGTAATTTTCTTATGATGAGATTTCTTCTTCTTATTCTCCAGATTGATCTCACATTTTTGCTGTAATTTATTTTCTGGAAACAGGAAAGCACGTAAAGGTGCACCCTTGAACAAAATGTTTCATTTAATTAACATGAAGTTATAATCTCAAACCTGTTGTGTCGTATAAGCGGCAACTCCCCTTGTATGAGCCAACTAGTGCACCCTTCAACATCAACAACAATATCTTTAACAACAGGAGCATGTCCATAAGGTAAGCATTCATGCTCTAACTTACTGAGAACATAAATCAAGTAGTAGTTACAATAATTACGGTACCAAACCTGGCCATCTGGTCTATAGCAAGCTGCAGTGACCATTTCATGCAGATCACTCCAATCAACAACCTGGTGATCAGGAATGCTCCATATGCGCACCTTGCCATCCAGAGATCCACTGATGAAGTATCTATCATCAACAGGATTAAACTGGATGCAGGTTACTGTGTCAAGGGAAATCCAGAAGACATTGTAATCAGTCAATTGATGAATTAACATTTAACCATATTCATTCAACTAGAAGTAGCAATGTGTCAAAAGTTATATAACTATGTAGAGTTCAGGTATACAGGAAAGAAAGAGAATTCAGGCATACAGGGATTAAAAAAATTCAGGCATATTGGGAAGGAAAAGTACCATAAGCATAATATTACACAAGAAATACAGATGCTATGACGTTATGCAAATCACTATTGAACAATTAATAAGCATGAAAATCTCAATAATAACCCTATCAGTAACTGAACTGTTTCAATCCTGAAGTGCACAACTAAGACCATCTCAAGAAACAGAATCTGATCGTTTAAGTCAACCTTGCAAACCAACTTTTCATATTTAGGTTTGTCTCCAGCTTGTTTTTCTTTGTTTAACCACGTTCCTGTAGATATATCAAGATCTTATATCCTTTAGATAAGTTGTGTCTCCCCCAAAACAATCTTTTTATAGGATCCCATTGGAAAAATAGCAACTCTTGTTATCTTCTCTGGTCTCCTTCCAACAACTCTTCTCAATCCTCCAAAACTCCTTTCCCTCATCCCTTACTGTCACCAAAGGAAAACCCCAACAAGAATAGTAGCTGAAAAGTCCCAAGTGCCCTTTGCCTCCAACAGGAACCAGACTTCCCATGCAGCTTCACAAGCACAAAAATTGGCATATCATTGGTACATATCCAGCTGCTTATATGCGTGGCTTAAAAGGACAAATCCAAGAAGAGAGATTCCATCCTCCCACCCCTCTTCGCTTTTCAATAGATTAAAGTTTTGGCAGGAACCGTAAACTTTATAGCATAAAGACTATTAAGATTAAAAAAACTTGTCCAGTAAGGTAATGATCTCAACAATACCTTTAGATCAGTCTGCTAACCCACCAACACCCCCACCCCTCCCAAAAAAGAACAAAAATGAAATAAGCATTGAGGGAAATAACTTTTCTAAATTTAAAATAAAAAAAAAAATCGAATAAAGTAATATAGAATGCAGATAATTACCATAGTCACTGTGCGAAAAAATCTTTAAACAGGACTTGCTTGACAAGTCCCACAGCCGCACTGTTTTATCCATTGAAGAAGAGAGCAATTGCTGGAGAGAAAAGAAAGCCATAAGTGAGATGTCTTGACTAAACCTTTGCAAGTGCTCAACTTAAATGCAGGCAATCAATTAGGTGAAGGGAAACATAAATGAAGAGGTGAAAAGTGATTTCTTATGGAAGAATGTGGTATTTAAAAAATGGAGATCAGTAAGAATGTTAACAAGCAAGAGAAGACTCTACCACTACTTAACATTGAGAACAACAAATCTGGAATATCTAAAATGTTCCTAGACAAGAAAGGGGTGAACTCCACAGAATCATGAGGCCTAAAATGTTACAGTTATAAGCAATCTTGCACATCAACTAATGGCTTCTCTTTTATTGTGAATGAATAAGGAAAGACAAGCCAAACCATCATTTTTCTTGAGAACACAAAAAACTCGTTTGTTGTTAAACTCACTATAATTCACGCATAAGAAAACAAGTTATTTGTTTGGCCTATAGAAGCACATGTCACATCCCCATCACTCAATAACACGAAAAGAGACCAGGGAACAACGTTCAGAAAAGGGAAATAACTTGTACACCTACTTATCAGACATTTCTTCATATCAAACTATTAGCACATAGCAAACTTCCAGCCAACAGGTTAATCAACAAAATAGTATCAGCTCTAATTTTCTTAGTAGCCAACAAATATTGCCCCTGGTTACTTTTCTTTTGGAAAATTGCCACTCATCACCGTTTTTTGGGCAACATACATCTAAAAACCTTACGCAAATTGAAATCATAAACCAATCTCCCTTCTCTTCAATAAGTCATACACTCGTATCATGGTGTTCTAACTTAAACCAAACAACAGAAAAAGAAAATATTTCTGCACTTCATAATCTACCTTGCAACTTCAGGTTCATTCCCTTTTCCCTTTTCAAATAATGGAGTTTAAATACTAAACCTTGAGCTACTTGCTAAGCACTCACTTCAGTTTCACTCTTGTTATCTTCACAAGGGAACACTTAAATATGTATTAAGTGAAAACTCCTGCAATTGTTATAGTCATGTCAAAGGAGTTTTACTATCTTATTCAAGACATATATTTGTCACTGCATCACATGTGTAACTTCAATAAAAGTTCTCGTGGGAATAACCTGCCTGATTTAGAGGCCAGGCTAAGCATAAAAAGTTTACTTATAAGTAAATAAGTAAGTTTTCATATAAGTTATTCTTTTATTGATCAAAGTTGGAAAAAGTTGCTAATCCTGACAAAAATGTAATAATTACTTCAAAAAAGTAAAAATTTTTTACTTAAAATAAAAAGAAAGTAAGTCATCTAAACCTGTTCGGAGATGCAAACATTTGCTTTTTTTTAACTTAGCCAAACACGCTCATGACCTGTTCATTTTGTTTTTTTTCCCTGTCTATGGATTTCAGGCAGGATTAGAAATTTATAGTTAGCTTCTTCAATATGATTCATCTGTATATTAAACCTTGGAAATTTGTATTGCAATGGACTAACATATCAAGTGAAGTCCAAACCATTATATTATGAGGAACATTAACTATCTAGATCAGATATGTGATGATATTAAACAAGAAGCTATATACTTTTCCCAAGGCACCCTGCATATTATTCACAGGTCATTTGGTATCTCTGCACCAGCCTGTTAAACTCAAGCAGAATGAATATTTTTTATCAAGTTCATTTTTTGGTTTTTTCTTCAAGTAGGGGCAGGAGGTCGAAGGAAGACATGGGGATCCCCACAAGTGTACCTCATATAAGTTATGAATTTCAATTTCATCACATACAATCTATAATGAATCAGAGAATACTTGACAATTAACCTCGCATATCAAGTCCGTTATAATATTTCATGAGGATGGAAGCCACTAGGCATCTCAAACAAGGCTTACAACCTCCCATACCTTTAGGAATTTTAATTGCTGAATAACATTTAGTACATGCTTTTTAAATTTTATAAACATGTCATCTACAGAGTAGGTGCTCTGAAGCAGTTCTCTGACTGACCAATGCATGAATGAACCAGGGAAGACACAACATCCAAAAAAATGCTTACAGCATTTATTTTTGGAGCATTGTTTTCATAAGCCATATCATGACTTCAATTAGCTTGAAATTCTTCGAGCACAATAATGATAAAAACCTTATGTATCACTTAACTTCTCAATCAACAAATTGCCTACTGTTTGGAACCACTAAAAGAAAATTACAAAGATACCGAAACACGTGATGGTTTGCTTTAGACTTATTAAATGAACAAAAAATTGTTTCAATGTAGATTCAACTTTCAAGAAAATAAAAAATATCAGATATCATAACAAGTCCCACAAACCCAGCGAGTAACATAAAGAGCTCAATCAATTTATTATTGCTCCATTTTGAAATTCTAACTAAACATGGCGGATAGAGTCTCTTATTGACTTCTTATTATTTCCTTGCCGGGAAACATCATTGCTTATTCACTTGAATACCAAAAATAAACTGTACTCCTGGGTATGACTACTTGATCAGTAAAACTAATGTAAGATAAATCTTGTGGATAATGGAAGATTGATAAGCTCGACTATGTGCCGTCCTTCTTATATAGATAGCAAGACGTTGTCTACATTGCATGAACAGATTATTTAAGAGTCTAATAATCTTTGCATGTTTTGTTATTTGAATGACACGAGCAATTTCAGTTTTCAACTGTAAATAAAAAAAAAAAAGGAAAACTCCAACTTGTTTCTCAAATTGATGGAAGGGCAGAATAAAACATCTCGAGGAATTTGAAAACTAACCTGTGACTTGGACCACGAGAGATTTAACACATCATCCAGATGTCCCTGAAATGAACAGATAGGTTTCTCCGAAAGGGCAAAAATCGTCTCTGGAACCAAATTCTGTTCAAAGCTCACCGATTTTCTGCTCATAGACGATCTCCCTCTTCTCCTCTTCTCTGAATGGCTGTCTAATTTTGGTGACATTGACGAAGGCTCTGGTGATCCATTAGCCTGAAACAGAAGATTAAAATTCCAGTCTTCCAGTTTATCCAACAACAAATCACCTTTCCTCTCTGTTTCGGAAACCTGCCACACGTAGATCACGCAGTCCTCACCAGCACTAGCAAGATACTTGCCGTCCAAACTAAACTTTATAGTCCAAATTGACCCATTGTGTGCCTGTATCTCCTGGCTCTTGTATACTGCCGTAAGTTCTTTGACAGACTTCCCATATTGTCGAACCCGAATTCTTTCAGGCCCATGAAAAGAAATATCCTGGCTATCATCTGTAGCGGAGCTCGATCTCCTCCCACCTTTCTCGGATGATGTATCCCTCTCGTCACTACTACGTCTCTCCTTATGCCCTGTGACAGAACTCGCTACATTTTTTATGCTCTTCAACCAACTACCTCTCTTCTTCAACATAGATCCACCCCCAAAGCCCCCATTCGCATTTGCAGACAGATCATCCTTGTTCCCATCCTCCACATTCTGCCTCCTCAGTAACTCTTGCACAATGGGAGATGTCCCGACACACATCTCAGAGAACTCTTCCATGGTCAACTGTCTCCCTGTATCCACTTCCTTAATCTTTTTCCACATCCCATCCTCCCTCACCTCATTCACCACAAACTCCTTCCCATTATCCAGATTCTTTATCATACACACTGCACTAACATTGTCTGCCCCAGTACTCTCCTTGTCCAACTCCTCATTCCCCAAAACTGGTAAAGATTCACTAAAGCTCCCATTACGCATGGAATCCGTTCTAATCTTCCCTTTCGGCGGCTTATTTGGGGAAACCACACTGCTCACGGGCAAACTATTGTGGCTTCTTGATTTCTTGACGTTGTCATGGCAACTTTGTCTATGGCTCTGATGATCATTATTTACAGATAAACGAATCCCACCAGTACCCTCATTGACTGGTGAGGCAGTAGAAGTTGAATTAATCAGATGAATTTCAGAACTCGAGTTACACTCCCCCTCCGATTTTGATCGGACAATCCCAGATAGTCTACTATTATCATTATCATAATCAGTATTATTAACGATATCACTATCTCTAGGAGTCTTGGAATTGTTTTTATTATTCTCGACGTAAGAAAAGGTCTCACCAGGGTTTATCAAGTGATCAGAAGAGATGGATCGGTTAAAGAATTCTGGTCGGGCGGAGGGCGCGAGGGAAGGGCGGTGGCGGAGGAGGGAGGGGTCATTGGTGAGGCCCATCCGGTGCAGGAGGCGGAGTCGACGTTCCTCAACGGAGGAGGGTTGGGAGATCCAAAGGTCATAGTTGTGGAACACCCCCCTGGGAAACCTGGGGACCGGTTCAGGTCTGACGGCATTGCTGTCTGGCGATGCACCGAAGCTGAAATTCGGGTTGGGTTCCTCTTCAGAATCCGAATTGGAGGGGGAGCAGGAGCAGGAGGTGTTGGATGACGAAAGCAGCCGGTCAAGGGAATCGTGAAAACAGTCTTCGTCTTCTTCTCGTTCTCCAGCTTTGCTCATCGTTCTTTTCCCATCGATGATGGCCCGAGTCACATTGCCCGCTCAAACTCCCACTCGGTCGGCAGGGCCGGGCCGGGCCAGTACAGGGCCGATCCTGATTCTCAAAACTCAGGTTTTTTCTGCAATATTTCAATGGCGGATTGTAGAGCGTAGATCCTATTGTGGTTGGTCGTAGAGATAGAGGGAGAGGGTGAACCAAAACGATGTCGTGTAATGTGATGGGATACTTTTTGTATCATTATGTGCGTGTGAGGGGTTAAAATGAAATGAAATTATGTGGTTGGGGGAATGAAATAAATCGGGAGTTTTGTTCTTTTTGAATTGAATGTGCGTGGATCAATTCTTAAATCCGCAGTTTGTTGTGTATTGGATATAGTTTAGAATAATTCCATCATTCACGAGACTATATTTTTAAATTATACATGAATATTCATAAAGTTTAGCATTTAATTGAGCTATTAGAAAGAGGATAGCAATAAAATATTTGATTTTATAACAGAACTTATTAATGTTTAGATCTCGTTAGTTGATTTTTCATCCACATACGTCTAACATTTACTATGGAGACAGTAAAAATGATAATATTTAAAGATATTGACAAAGTAAATCTGTAGAACGGGATAATCATCATATCATGTAATATCGAACATATTACATAATAATTTACGAACGTTGACGAGTATATGTAGACCCAATTAGCCACGTGAATACTAGCCAACCTCGTTCAATCTAGTTGATTGGTTCTTAAATGTGTGAAAGAAGACAAGTCACTAAATCCACACAAGTAGACTCTCGCAGATACACTTGCACGAGGCAAAGCAAATTATTTTTAGAAAATATGGTACATTCTTCGAATTGAGTCCATATACTATAGATATGTGACAAAATATTTTATTGTTAAGAGTAAAATAAGAAAGCGTTTATTCTCATGACTTGTCATCGTGAACGTGTAAAAAATAAGAAAAAAGTTGTTTGTACAGTAATTAGAGGGGGCTGTAAATTTACAGCCCCCCTAATGACTGTAACTAAAGTCCTTCTCAAAAAATAAACATTGTCACCATCATATTGGTTTCATCGATTTAGCCCCATTTGATGCACATTAAAATGGAAAGAATATATATTTTTGTGTGATGTGATTGTGAATATGTGGTTGAAAAAGAAGGAAAAGCTATGATGTGATTGAAAATATTATTTTATTGAAGAATGTGTAATTAAAAATGAGTAGAAGAATAAAAATGAAAATTATAATGTGATTCAAATAGGGACTTACTCTGTTAGTCTATACACAGTACTAAATGTGAATACAATATTATTCATAGAAAAATACTATTGTGACAGTGTTGGGGACCAACCCAAAACCAGGGTCGCCAAGTGGTGCCCCTATTGGAGGGCCAAGGTCCCCAACCTGTTACAGTAGCATGCTCTTATTCATAAGATTTTTTGACAAATCATCTCACGGAGCGTATATAAAAGTAAGGTAGATGGGCTGCGAGACTAGGGGCAGAAGTCGTATGGGCCTTTAAAGGTCGAGAATAAGGAGCCGCCAACAGTTGCTATTTTACTGAAATCACAGTCCCACATGCAGTTCCAGCCCACAACTATAAATTGAAAATGACATAACAAAGTCTCAAATCTCTAACTACTTCTGGGACCCATATAAATGTCCACTTCTTTCTCTCTCTATTCCTCTTTATAGGTTGGTTGCGGACACATCCAGATGCTTCGATATGTATTGTCAATATTACCCTTTTGACTTTTGCTCTTGTTAAAAAAAAAAAGAAGGAGAAGAAGGAGAATAAGATATTGAGAAAAAATGGCGTTAACCTTCTCAGCCTTTGAGAGTACTAATGGGGATTCCGTCTAATAAAACACTGTCAAATTGATAAAAAAATTGATGGCATTTGTGGATGGAATCATTCAATGAGTACGATGGCCATAATAAACGAAATATTAGAAAGATAAGAGTGTATTTTTGTTGACATTCGAATATAATTGTACCTAACTCGTCAACTGGTATCCATCACTGACTTGTACACATATATTACTTGTACACTTAATCGCGGGGTAGAAGCGCAAAGCGAGGATTCTTCAAGCAAAGGTGGGAAACATACATGATAATTTAGTGGGGGAGAAACACAAAAAAATAGATTAAGCAAATAGAGATTTTATATTTCAAAAGTGAGAAGTACCAATTAATGATTACCTTTACAATGACACTTAAGTGTTATTATTTGTATGCAAGAATGAAATGAGGCTTTTTGAGTGTTTGACATGTGGCCCCACCTCAATGACTCGCATGTAATACACTATCCCATACCATACGAAAGGTGTACTCTAAATCGCTCTTGCAAAAAGTGTCATGTCAATCAAATTATATGTAGCTCAATGAGTCAGATTATAACTTGCACGAGATTTCAGGATTCAAATCCCAACCACTTTGGACCTCGGAGGCCCATTGAGGTTGGGTCTATCATTATTGCTTCAAATAGAAGAGGTGATGAGTCTGTAGTGAGTTAAGTTACACCAGAGACGATTTTCGATGAGGCATTGAGCAATGCCCTTGACGACTTTGAAGTGACATTCAACAGAGCGATGAAATGTGACATCATCACCTCGTAAATGATTGTTGTCAAGGCAATGAAAGGAGACATATTTTTATTCAATAGCCTTTGAAATGATGGTTCTTACGTGGCATTTGCTTAGCATGAAGTGACGTGGATAAGAGTTTCGTCTTCCCAATTCAATCTAATTATTCATATGATGCGTTGGACTTTAATTATAGTTATATTTTAAGATTGCATGATAGGACCTCAAATAGGCATATTGTAGAGGTGGGATGTATTAATGTAGCAAAAAGGCTTTTGCTAGTTACAGAGCTGAGGCTACAAGGATATGCCAGAGTAACAATTTTTATATTAAATAAAAAAAAGAAATGTGCGATTAAGTACAATACTTCAAAGCGATGAAATTATTTATTGCAAAATTGACCTTGTGCTTTGCAAATTTCAGGTCCCAAAAGTGAAAAGCTGTGTAGAATCTAGAACTAGCCTTTGGATTTGAATTTGGACTTATTAGGGGATTTACTTGGACCTTGCAGGGGCTAAAAAAAGTCGAACAACATTATTCAACAATATATCATTCAACTCGTATAATTCATAACCTCCTTTGCACCAATGATATTGCATCTTAATTTCCATCTAAAAATGTCAGCATTATTTTACAGATTAATATAATCTTGTACGTGTTCGTATTTAATTGGGGTGAGATTTTACTTTTAATATAGCGTATGTTCGACTCTCTTTTTTAATTACACACTCTTTCATAAAATAATTTTACACATAAATCGAAATCTTTTTATTATTTTTCAACCATACATTATTAAAAAACTGCCCATTCCAAAATACGTTTTCTTACGAAAAAAAAAAACGGACTCAATTAAGTACATAGTGTCATAGTAAGCGGATCATCGTCATCAAAAGAAAAAAGAGACTCTAAACAATTCATATTTCAAATATTTACTCGTGAAAAAAAGCGAAAAATACTTGTAGTTACAATGGTAATTTGCAAATCATTATCAATAAAATTCTTATTTACATTTTAAGTTGGTTTAAATCTTGTTCATACCATTTTCGACGTCAAGAATACTAAAAATGAAAATAAAAGAAAAATGAAAATCTAGAAGCCTTATCAGGGACATCCAATAAAAGTTAGAATTAAAAATAGCATTCTTTAAAAACCTTTTTCAAAAAATAGGTGTTTCCTAACTAAACAACATTCTCAATTCAATTTTGCCTTTAAAATTTCTCATTATTTCATTTCAACTTCACACTTGCACCCTTCAACAATTTTATAGAGTATCAAACATTTTTTTTTCAATAATCTATTCTGCTTAAATATATATATGCAAATTAACTTGATCCAATTAAGGAATCGTGTCGAGTCGAAACTTTTCAAACAATTGCATTGGTAAAATGGTTAGTTAAAAAACGGATCTTTTTGACAAATTTTTAAAACAAATATTTCTCATTTCAACTCTTAAAAAGGGGCCATTTGGGTAAAATCAATAATATGGGATTGTTTGTCACAGTTTTTTTTTTGTTTTTCAAATTTATTAGTTGATTAAATATTATTTTCAATGTGAGACATATTTTTTATTAATTTTTTTATCAACAAATCCGCGGGGCCTCACAACTTATAATCCATAATTTTTTTTACTAGACATAATCTATATTGATGTCATAGCAAATATTCACTTTTCTTCTAAACATTTTCCTAATTATTTTTATTTTTTATGCTGGCTTCATGTTTAGATTTGAATGATAATTGTACCCAATTAAGAATAGATTTTTTTTTTACCAAATATTTATTTAGAAGTTCTTATTTTCATCACAATAAGTTACCAATACCTTTAGCAATTATCAAACGAATCTATCTTCAAAGAATGCGTAAAGATTCCCTTGCCAACACTTTCTCGATCAAGGTCGTCGCAACGAACTTGCCTAGTACGATTTATCTCTCATGTGTAATTTGCGAACTACTGCACATGAAACGAAATTTACCCAGTGCGCAATTATCCAACGAATCTATCTTCAAAGATTTTGTAAAGACATTCATATATTTAACAGGAAGCCTCCTGCCACCACCATTTTTGGTTTATAATTAATTAATTAATTATTAACACTAGACTAATGTGTAACGTGGTCATGATCTATTCAGTGACCGACAGACCACGTGGCTTGATACCCAACAGCCTGTTTAAGCCTGATTCAGATGCCTTCATTATATAATACGTTCAGTTCAATTGTTGGCAACTAGTATTGTTAGATATTTACGTTTTTGTTGGCAATCGTGATAAATATTTTGTTGTTCATCCATAGAAGTATTCTCGTGTGGTCACCATTAATGACACTAGTGGAATTCCAATATGTTGTTATATTGCAATAAAAAAATAATATCCTTTTAACTTATTTTTCACGAAATTATATTTCGAATTAAAACCACCGCAAGTGTACGGTTCGTTAACAAGTAATAAAGCGGACTTTTTGAGTCCGAATATCGTTCCCACAAGGATTGATTAGTTCTAATTCTAATTATCGCGACTTTAACCGAAACAAATAAAAGA
>CAIGRR010547128.1:0-16202 GCA_903798365.1 Fraxinus sp. 1973-6204 | reverse complement strand
CACTTGAAATTCCTCCACCACCAGAAATTCCTCCTCCACTTTTACGCTCAACAACATTCATTGTCAAATCAACCTTGTCAGTTTCTGAAACATAGCATCAAATATTAACACTTTTAGGTCCATTTACATCACAGATGTTCATGGCTTGCATATGCTTTCATATATAGAAGCATCCATGTTCATGTTACCTCCAGCTGGCTGAGGAATAATACTAACATCGTCCATTATACCCATTGCTAATACTGTATCCACGTCTCTTTTCCCTTGAATCATACTGTAGACCTATGTAAGGCAAAATACACATCCACCTTTACATCCAATCAACAGCATTCGGGTGAAACTCACCCAAATAAAACATATTTATGATGATTGGACCTGTGAGCAATTGAAAACCAAATTGCATTTGGTGTTTTTAGCTCAAAGTAGCAACTAGAAATGCAAAGAGATGGAAAAAAGACGCGTGTAAATCTCATCACACACTCCAGCTAGGAAAAAAATATTTTAATTAGCACACCAAAGCAAAATTGAGAAAGATATTAGGCATGAGCATTGCAACAATAAATAAATAAATGGTGTTTCTGTCTCAAAGCAGCAACTAAAATGCAAAGAGCGGAAAAAGACACGAGTGGCATATATCTTTTATGGTTCTCAAGTATCAAGCAAAGAACAGATATTCCAATGAGTGCTTCAAAACAAGGCTGAAGATTAGGATACCTGTCCCTTCTTCGTGGTGAGTTGCCGAATTATAGTTTCTGGCCTTGTTTTCCCAATAGTTGGCTCACCACTGACGAGAACAAAAAAGCATAAGAGTTATGACGGTTCATGGGTGTTGGTGTTCACATGGACATATAAGCATCCAAAATAGTTACTCACGTCCTATCAAGAAAACGTATGTTTATATTATTGACTTCTGCTTCTGAAACCTGTAACTTAATAATACCTCCAGAAAGAATCTCCGCACCTGAAACCTGAAATAATGTATATAAGATGAGCATAATTTGTACCAGGATAAAATGTTCCACCACAAGGATTGGAACTACGCCCTAAGGATTGAATACTGACACGGTGTTCCAGACAAAAAATAATAGAAGGATGGGTCTAAAAGACTATAATCATAAATAGAGCACTCACCATACCAAAAAGACCCCGCTCCATGTACCAACTATTAATGGAGCTTATAACTTCATCTAAGCGCCTGATGTTAACCACTTTTCCTGCATAACTTGACACCAAAATGAAAATAAGAAAGGTCTAACATCAGGAAATTCAAAAACACGGAAAAGTTAATGATTTGACTCACTTGAGGTATTTATTAATTTAAAACACATAACAGATTGGAATGGATGATCTATAAGCATAAAGATTGCTAGTAAGCTTAACCAAAAAATGTACCATATCCATCCCGAAATGCATCCTCGATAAACTTTGATGGTAGAACATTAGCTCCTTCGCATACCAATCCTTGAAACTCTTGGTTTGGTTCCACCTTGTACAAAAATATATTGATATAAGTGCGCTATAACATCCTTCAAAAGAAGAATCTTTATCCAGAAGCTAAGAAATGCAATTTGCGAGAAAAATAACTTTATTACCACAAGATTCCTAAAATATGATGTACTCTATGTAGTTTTACCAAAATGCTCCAAAAGATTTTTCTTGGCAACATCATCATTCCATAAACCCCAAAAATGAAAATAATTCAGATCACGTGCATCTAAAAGGCACAATACAAATACACATTCCAGTGACTTAACGCTAAACTCTTTGAAAGATTACACCTTTCTGTTCTATGGCCTATGCACAACACAATGAAATTAATCCCCACCACAATCATCAAGACATCATTTTATGGGCACACGCTTATTTGAAAATCAGCATGATCAGAGTACCTGAAAAACCAAGCGAATGCCATCACGGGTGTCCACAGCCACCGGCATGCAAGAAAAGAAGTACCCACTTGCAATAATCCTGTGCACATCTTCCTGGACCTCACGCACTGTGAGCGCTGAATTTGCCCGCGAAGCTTTTAATGCATTCAGTACCTCATTCTCCAAATCCTTCCTCTCCAGCTCCTCCCCATCCTTGTTCCTCACCAGAACTTCACTAATCAAAACCCTCTCCTCTGCCCCCGGCCGACTACTACTCACATTCTGAGCCTTCGACTGAATCATCAACCCCGAGTCATCATTACCTTTCGACGGAGGCCCATAGTCAGAATCGGTTAAAGACAATGAAGAACAGTAAAAGAGGGGGGGTTTTGATGGTATAGAACCGAAATGGTTAAATTCATCGTGGGGTTTTTCGACATTGCAATTAAAAAACGGGGTTTTCACG
Source organism: Fraxinus sp. 1973-6204 (assembly GCA_903798365.1). Classification (NCBI taxonomy): domain Eukaryota; kingdom Viridiplantae; phylum Streptophyta; class Magnoliopsida; order Lamiales; family Oleaceae; genus Fraxinus; species Fraxinus sp. 1973-6204. The sequence continues at coordinate 13,868 of CAIGRR010547128.1, read as the reverse complement.
AATCGGAAGAGGGAATTGATGTGGTTGAAATTGAAATTGAAGGGTATCTTGGGGAATTTTCTGTGTGAACTGAGCTGGAGGGAAGAGAAGAATGGGGTAGAAGGTTGAGGGTGAGCATGCGGGGAGAAAAGAGGGAGTTTGAGAGGGGTGGAAATGAAGTGAACGTCATCATTTTGGGGCATAATTTCTAGGGCTTGTTGTTCTTCGTTCTTATCTTCATCGTCAAGTAAGCAATGGCGTAAAGGCTAATGTTTCTTGGCCAGGATACAAACAGAAGACAGCTGAATCAATGATGATACACCTTTCGGGTCCTTTTTGGGCCGTGAAAGTGGGCCGATATGTTGAGGAAGCCCATTTTACATGATAAGGTCCATCTTCATTCTTCAACCATACATTTTTCAATAAAATAATAATAAAAAGCAAAATTTCATATCTAAGAAATTATGATTTATTTCAAAACTAAGAAATAAAGTTTAAAATTTCAAAAATTAGATATTAATTAAATTTTATTTATGAATTGATTAATTAAATATATTAAGGTTACAATTATATACTATTTGGTCACAAATTATCTAATTAATTGGTCAAGAATTATTTTTCGGTCACGAATCAAACATTTTGTAGCTCACGAACTATTTCACGATCACAATTCAAAAGTTTCATTGGTAACAAATAAAAAAATTTATAGATCACAATTTATTTATTGGTCAAAAAAAAAATTATAGATTGCGACTTATTTCTCGATCACAAATCACAAATTTTATAAATTACTACTTATTTTATGATATCAAAATATCAAATTTATTGCTCACAAATTATTTATAAGTAACAAATAATCAAATTAATGTTTACAACTTAACAAATTTTTAAGTCACATATTATTTATTGATCACAAATTAACCAATTTATTGGTCACAACGTCAAAATAATTATCACAGCGTCCCAACTCCATCGCCACAACAGCCGTCGTCACCACCACAACCTACAATGCATCATCACGTTTGTCACCTACAATGCATCACTATCACCACCGCTTGCACCATAAACCAACGGGTACTACAAACACCACCTCGACGTGCATTGCACCATCGTCGCCACCAACCACACCTCAATCCACAACCACTAGATAACCCCTCCCCCCCACCACCACTTCCATGTTACAGCCCCGATGAAAACGAGATCGAAAAAATCGAATACCAGATCTACATGTTGTTCTCGATTCGTTGATCCCCAAAAACGAGTTCTTCTGCGACCCAACAATCTACTCTATCCTCGATCTCGTCGGAATGCTGCTTGCCATTACCACCACCTCACCACATGCGCCCATCGGAATCTCACACATATCGAAAACAATATTGGAATCTCACATAACCACAACCGCCTAACAACCACAAACACAACGATCTGTGATTAGAGAAAAAATGGAGGAAAGCCCCCCCGATCTGTAGTGCTGATGGGGAAATAGAGATCGACTCTCGCAACGTGCAATGACACGCACATCGACATCACCCAATCCATAACCAATCTACACTGCGTTGCTATTTGGGTTTATGACATCTTCAGCTAGAGATGGCAAACGGGCCGAGCGGCTTGTCGGCTCGACCGCTCGGATAGTGAAAACACGAACCGCGAGCCGAGCCGAGCAGCTCGCGAGCTCGTGAAAAACTAAAGAAAAAGAATAAAAAATGAAATAAAATTCAAAAAGCTCGTGGCTCGCGGCTCGGCTCAGAGCTCACGAGCTCGTGGGCCGAGCCGAGCTCGCCCACGAGCAAACGAGCCGCGAGGCTCGGCCCATTGACATCACTATCTTCAGCTGCACTGGTCATAGTGTGCGATCCTCATTGTTGGTAAGAAGTTAGAAAGATGGTGAGATAATAGATAATAGAGAGGTAGGAGGTTTAGAGAGAGGGGGGAGAGATAATTAAGGTTTGGAATTGAAATTGTGTATGGTTAATTAATTAATTTTTGATTTTTTATATTTAGAGAAAATATTTATTTTACATATATTAATTAATTAAAAAACTCTTATTCTTGATTTAGAAAACATGGGAGAGAGGGATAATTAAGGTTTGGAATTGAAATTGTGTATGGTAGATTAATTAATTTTTGAATTGTCATATTTATTAAAAATATTTATTTTACATATATTAATTAATTAAAAATTCTGATTCTCGAATTAGTAAACATGATCTATTATTTATGAATTGAGATCTCCAAATCTCTTGATCCATGTAATTTCCACAATTTTTTTTTTTAATCTAAAACCACGTTCTTTAAATTTTAATTTCATTAATCAGATATTAACTTTCTTCAAAAATCAAGTGTTCACAAACTAATAGATAACATTTACATAGATTAAGTTCACATCAGATATCATACTAAGTCACAATTATACAATTTATAGATCACAATTATTAACAGAACATCATAATCATATACCACCTGATAATTTTGAAATTTTTTACAAGTTTGTTAATTTTAAAATTATATTCTAATTAGGAAATTTTCATTTTTACTCTTTTAACACTCACAGTCTTTAAAAAGTAACATTTTACGAAATATATTCTTAAAAAATCATCTAGCTCAATTAGGCAGTAGGTTTTTAATCATTTTTTACTCTTCGTCGTGCATGCAGAAAAGTCAATTGTCAAGATGAATAGAAAAAAATCGTGAGTATTTTAACAATTTAAAAAATCATAAAATGAAATGAAATTTTATTTTTCCTCTTTGGAATTTGTGATCCACTTGCAACAGAAATATTTTGAATGACATAAGCATGCTATCTTCTCGTGATGCATATAGATCGTCCGTTATTCGAGCTTTTCCTGTTATAACTCGAGCCAAAGTTCAAGTTGGTCCATTGCCACCCCTAACACTGGTAATCCAATCTGAGTATTTCAAGAATCAAAATAATTCATTAAACTTTTGAGTATTTCGTGAATGAATCTATTTGATTCAATGTAATTTTTGGAATTGAACTCGAAACTTGTCCACCCACCAGCACCTAAATTCACATAGGTTTCTTATTTACAAGTTACTTATAATTTAATAATTTGTCCACTCAACACACACCACAGGTTCAAGGTACTTTTTCTTTTTCTAATGCTCTCTCCCCACTCTCAACGCGCACGCCGCAGAATTATATGAAAAAAAAAAAAAACAAATGGGAAAAGGGGCTTGAGAAATGCATTATGCATCTCCCAAAAGACACATTTACTTGTCAAACTTTGACCAACAAATAGAGGCTCTATTTGCATTCCAGTTTGAATGGTAAGAACTGAACTTTCATTTCCACACCTTTCAAATAGAAAAAACATCACAACCGCCCAAAATCCTCTTTATTTCTTTCACACTGGCCCTCTTAAGATTTTTCAACAATTTACCTTAAACCTTTTTTAACTGTCCCTAATCGAAATAGAAAGAACAACAAAACTCCAGGGTATAATTTTTATCAATAGAGCTTTTACTTATACAACTTTTTCGAAAAGAGTTTGTTATAAAAAGGAGATATACTTGGGTAGGACAATTGCTTCATCCTATGAGGTATGATTGTCCAATAAGAAGCCGCCACCTCATTGGATGTCATCCGCCCAGCCACACCCAATGAGGTGAGGCCACCTCGAGCTTGAGTTTATCTCTCTTTTCACCTCAAGTCGAGGTGGCCCATCTCATTGGGTGAGGCTGGGCCATCTGATGAGGTGTCTGCTCCTCATTGGATAGACACACCACGTAAGACGGNTCCTATGAGGTATGATTGTCCAATAAGAAGCCGCCACCTCATTGGATGTCATCCGCCCAGCCACACCCAATGAGGTGAGGCCACCTCGAGCTTGAGTTTATCTCTCTTTTCACCTCAAGTCGAGGTGGCCCATCTCATTGGGTGAGGCTGGGCCATCTGATGAGGTGTCTGCTCCTCATTGGATAGACACACCACGTAAGACGGCTCTCCATAAGAAGTTGATGGTCACATCAAGCGTTGGCACTTATCACATTTGCGCACAAATTCAATGACATCCCTTTTCAGGGTTGGCCAATAATATCCTTGTCGGAGTATTTTGTGTGTCAGGGCTGGTCCGTCGGAGTGATTTCCACAAACGCCTTCATGAACTTCTCTTAGGATGTAATTCAAATCTTCTCCCTCTGCGCATCTGAGGAGGGGAGAGAAGAAGACACGCTTACACAGAACATCATCATGTAGGATGAAGTGAGCAGCTCTTCTCCGAAACCTTAGCGCCTCGGCTTCTCTTCCAGCAAAGTTTGTTCTTTCAGGTAGGCCAAGATTGGTAGCATCCATGGTGGTGTACTCTCAATCCACATCAGCTCTTTACCTTTCTCGATGGACAACTCAACTAGGTACCCAATTGGTACTACTTTGAGCAGTTTCAAATCTTTGCTAGTGGCCAATTTTGACAGTGCATCCGTATGGGATTCTCTTGGCGTGGTATTTGAATCAGTTTAAATTTTCAAAGTTGGGCAAAGAATCCATTACCAACTTCACAAAGTTCTCATTCACTTGGTTTACCACCAACTATGAATCACTATTGATAATTACTATCTTCACTTGCAATTCTTTTGCTAATCGAAGTCCTGCCAGAAGGCCTCGTATTCAGCCACATTATTGGAAGCTTTGAACCCAAGTCAAACGGCGCAGTTCAGCTTATGCCCCTCTGGGCTCTCCAACACAACACCCACTCTGGATCCTGTTTCTCATGAGGAGCCATCAACAAAGAGATTCCAGGTGAAGGGTTCTGCTGGCTCCATGGTCACTTCGATTTCAGGGGCTTTAGCAAACTCCGCCAGAAAGTCGGCCATGACTTAACCCTTGATCGCAATCCGTGGCGTGTATGTTATATCAAATTCACTGAGCTCAATAGCTCACTTCAGTAGCCTTCCTGAAGCGTCTGACTTCTACATGACTTGGCTTAGTGGGAAATTTGTTAACACGTGAATGTTGTGAGCCTGGAAATAGGGTCTTAGCTTTCGAGAAGCGGTGACCAAAGCAAGAGCCAATTTCTCCATATCGTGATAACGAGCTTCGGCAGGTAGTAAGGCTCTGCTTACATAATAGATTGGCAATTGGTGCGCCTCTTCTTCTCGTATAAGAACTGAACTGATTGAATCTTTAGCTACTGCCAAGTATAGCAATAAGGGTTCTCCTTCCTTTGGTTTGCTTAGGAGAGGTGCTCGTCCTAAGTAGTTTTTCAACTCTTGAAACGCCTTCGCATTCTCGGGTCCATTGGAATTTCTTACCCCCTTTGAGGATCTTGAAGAAGGGCATGCACTTTTCAGTGGCCCTCGAGATGAAGCGATTGAGTATGGCTACTCTGCCAGTGAGCCGTTGCACTTTTTTGGGCTTCTATGGAGACCTCATCTCGATCATAGCCTTGATTTTCTTTGGGTTGGCTTCAATTCCCCTCTGATTTACAGTGTAACTCAAGAACTTGCCCGAGGTCACGCCAATGCACATTTAAAAGGGTTTAGCCTCATATGGTACCTTCTTAGTGTTTGGAATGCTTCACTTAAGTGTTTAATGTGTTCTCCAGCTCGGAGGATTTTCACCAGCATGTCATCAACATAGACTTCCATGGATCTTTCGAGCTGATCAGCAAACATTTTGTTGACTAACCTCTGGTAGGTGGCCCCAGCATTTTTTAGGTCGAAGGGCATCATCTTGTAGCAGTGAAGCCCCCTATCAGTTATGAAAGAGGCATGAGGATTTGATTGTAGCCTGAATAGGCGTCCTGAAACTTAACAGTTCATGCCCAACAGTCGAATCCGCTAACTAGTCAATTCGTGGAAGCGGAAAGCTATCATTTGGGCAGACCTAGTTAAGGTTAGAGAAGTCAATGCAGACCCTCCATTTGTCGTTGTACTTCTTTACAAGAACAGGATTTGAAATCCACTTTGGATAGTTAGCTTTACGAATGAAGCCATTGTTGATGAGCTTTTCTACCTCTTCTTTCAAGGCCTCATACCTTTCGGTATTCAATGCTCTCATCTTTTGCCTATGTGGGGTGCAGTTTCGATCAATTTGCAATTGGTGGCAGCTGATCTTTGGGTCTATCTCAATCATGTCTACGTGCCTCCATGCAAAGACGTCTGCATTCTTTCGCATGAATTCTTTCAAAACTTCCTTTGTCTTTTCTTCCAGTTCTTTACCGACCTACAAAACCTTAGATGTATCCTACGGGGTCTATGAGAATGTTTCCAGCTTCTCCATTGGGGCAGTTTGGGATTCTGATTCAATTATCCTAGGATCCAGCTCTTCCAGGGACACTTCAGGACTGGCTTCTGTCATGACAACGTCTGGAGGTAGCCCTTCTTCAGGGGCCTCTGACATTTCAGCATTCAGCACCATGTTGACTCGTGGTTCAACCTTCCTCAGAGAGTTGAGATAACACTCCCTAGATCCCATCTGATCGCCTCGGACAGTAGCAATTCCTCGTTTTGTGGAGAATTTCATGAAGAGGTGATGGATGGAAGTGACTGTCCATAATTCTTTCAGGGCAAGCCTCCCTAGGACTCCGTGATAGGCAAATCGACGGTCAACCACTAAAAATCCCATGAAATGATGTGCTACCTGGGATGGAGCCCCCATTTCAATAGCCAAAGTAATTTTACCTCTGGGGATGAGGTTGTCCCTGGTGAATCCGTAGATGGGTAAGGTCATTGGTGTTAATTCGTTATCCACTGCCATCTTATCAAAAGCTGAGCCGAACAGAATGTTGACTGAACTGCCATTATCCACTAGCATGCATTTCAGCCCGTTACGGGCTACCACGGCTCGGGCTACTAAGGTATCGCAATGGGGAAAGTGCACACGTACCGCATCTTCATGGGTGAATGTTACAGGCCATATGGTCCCGCCTCGTGAAGATTGGCTTACTATATAACTGGCCATGAGTGGACTCTTCGCCTCTCTAGTATAGTTCATTTGAGCATTTTTTTATTTACATCCTACATGGGGTCCCCCAATGATAGTGTCAATCTCACAAATGGGTTGTTGTTCGTTAGAGACGGCTGAGTCCCTTTTGGGGCGTTGCCTGCTTCGGGGCCTTTCCATGTCATCATTCCTATCATCGTGGGGCGAGTGTTGCCTTGTTTCCCCTCTTCTCAGAGGTATGTGCCTCGACGCGTTACCCTGGTGACGGTTATCCCTTGCATTGCAAGGGTTGTTTGAGGGTCGGTTCGCATTTTTGCATTCGCTTATGTCATGGTCATAGTAGCGATGAAATGTGCAATAGGGTCTTAGATCGTCCTGGGACCTATCTCTATGCCTACCACATCGTCCTCTATTTCTAGAGGTTGAGGGTCGTCCAGTGTTACTAGTTGAGTTGCCAGTGTTGGGCCCAACATTTTCATAGGCTAAAGTGGGTACTGCATTCAATGTGGAAGTGGCCAGAGCCTGTTTCGAGGTGGGGGCCACAGCGTGTCTGGCCTGAGTCCATTGCTAGCTCACTATTTGGGAGGATGGTCTCTACAGATTTGCCTCTGAGGGGGAGAAAGTCCTTAAGCAGCTCTGTTTCAGTGGTCAATCATCTATTCATTGACAATTTCTACTTTCATCATCTCTACCAATTTGTCATATGTGGAAGGATTCTTGCTTCAGACGTCTCTCCATAACAAGGTGTTCATATTTAGGCCTCCTTTCAGAGCTGAAAGGGTTTATTTGTCTGTGACTTGTTCGCAATAAGTTATCTAGTCAGTGAAGCGAGCAAGGTAGCTCTTCAAAGCCTCCCATACTGCTTGTCTCATGTCTTGCAAGCGTTGTATTGGAGCTTCCCCCTCTTTTCTTGAAAGATATTGGTTCATAAATGTCTTCTTCAGGTCTGGCCAGCTCCTTATGCTAAGAGGTGCCAATCTGTTGTAGCATACTTCAGCAGCTCTGCCAAGGGTTAAATGGAATGCCATGCATTTCTAAGCTGGCAAGGCGCCTCTGAGGCTCATTTGTGTTTTATACTTATTGAGATGCTTCTTCGGGTCGCCATTTCCCTCATATTTGGGAATTTTAGGAGGAACAAAGTTACGAGACATCGAAAAGGTGCGAAGCTCCCTGGAGAAGGGCAAGTTGTCATCATTATCATCCAGTTCATATGACCGACATGGTTCGTCAGAATTGTTCCCATCTGCTATTGGGCGAGGCGGTTGCTGGGCTATAACGCTTTTGTTCCCCCAATCTACCATATTTCGCCTCTCTCGCCTATTTCTAGATGGAAGGGGCTTGAGCTTGGCTTTGCGTACGCTCCTGCTGGCAAGCCGCTTGGTGTGTGGGCTGGCCCCTATTTCTAGGCGTCCATCTAATCCAATCAAAGACACTAGCAGACCTCTGGGATTGTTCTTTGTATTCTGGAGGGAAGTTGTCCTCTCTTGTAGGGGTGTTGTCAGCCGGAGCGGCAGTGTAGTTCGAAGTGTCCATTCCCACTTCTCTTTCAATAGAGACTTTGCCTTGGGGCTCAAGTGAGTCCTCCTTCTTAACTCCGCCTCAGTTCGTCCATGGGTTGATTGTTGAGGGTTTTGTGGGGCTTGGAAACCACCCTAGTTCTGCGCCTGCATGAGGAGTTCTTGCATGGCAGCGTTTTGAGCTGTGATGTTCCTCATGTTAGCGGTCATAGTAGCTACTTCGGCTGTTAGTTGGGCAGTTCTGTTGCCTCTGCGATACCGGTGATAGGGTCGCTGATACGTCACATTTTGAGAAATCTCTTCTTCAGAGATCTCTCTCGTCCTCCTTGGGTTCACTTCTTCGACACCGGAGCTCATGGTCCGAAGCGGCAGATTTTTCCTTTTGAGCTAAGCTTGGGGTATAGCTGGTCGTTTTTCAAAAACCGAACCCTTTTTCAAGGGGAAATATCAACCGGATATTCGAACGAGCTTTTGGTGTGAAGACTCGTGGTTTAAGTAGGTTTCCCTGTTAACCTCAAAAAATGGCTCCGACACGTGGTCAACAGAAAAAGTCTTCAAGTCAGTTCTCCCATGCACACGTAGTACGGTGTAAGTCACTCGTGGCCTTTCCCAAAAGAGTGGGAGGCGGCCCCAAGCACTCCGGCGGTGGAACACTCGTAGGGAAATGATTGATAAATATGTGTAATAACAAGGTGCCAATATGTGAGGGAGAGAAAGTGATACCAAGTTTACAATGTAGTTGGAGTAAAAAAGAATGGGATTCGACCCCCCTTAATGCACAAGTAGGTAGTATTTATATTAAGGATGGGAAGAGGAGGGCCGTTGGATGAGGAGACACGTGTCGTTAGATCTTCATGGCTCGTCCTATCATAGGTGTTAATCTGTCTTTCCATAGGTTGGCTGACATTGAGTGTCTTTGACTGAATTGACCATTTCGGTCTGTCACATGTCCCATCAGTCAGTGATTTGACTTTGGTGAGATCTTTGTTTAGGAGATCTTTGCTGGGGCGAGACGAGGCAGGAGTGGAGCTGTAGAAGCGGAGTACGAGCCTTTGCATCCTTGGTGTGCGGATGAGTTCGATTCCTTCGCGGGTGGTTGTTCAGTTCGTTCCTACGCAATCGCTTCGGCATATGCAATCAACTCGTCCCATGTGCAATCACCTTGGCCGCAACGTGGTAGGGTGCGGACCATACTTGCTGACACGTGGCGGGTGAGGTGATGGGTTTGACACCGACCCGTAACATGTCTCATGCGTTCGGAAAACCAATGTAGTTTGCAAAAATGCTCGATTACGAAAATACCACATGAGGAGAAAATGTCAATTATAATGTAAAGCAAGATATTGATCTTGATTAATCCGAATGCAATATGAGAAGCTAATCTCGAATTGACTCGACCCTTTGGACACCACTAATGGACACGAGCCCTAATGAAGAACCGTCTACGTGTGCATTGCTACATGTGCCTTCCAACCCGCTAGGTAAAATATGTACTGCTAGGTTATGGCGAGCAACTATATATATTGTGTCCAGCCTCCGCAATTGGCCTCTCGTTCAAATCCTCACCAATACATTTCTCCTCGTTCTTCTCTCCTCTCTTCCCGATTTCCGAGGCCATTCGAACGCAGGTAATTTCAAATTTCATCGCTCAGTCCAATTAATTTGCCCCGTGGCTTCAGATTGAATTTCAGTTGTTTTATAACCGTCCCCTTCTGTTTCAATTTCAATCCATTTGATTCCTCTTATTGGGTACTGTGATTTTTTTATATATGTATTTGTTCACTGATCATCTTATACTTTTAGATCTGTGAATGAAATATAGAAAAGCTCTCATTTTTAAGGTTTGTTTTCTTTTACATTTTTGTAGATCTGAATGCACTTGACTACTTTCAAATTTTTTTTGTAGATCTGATGTTTGCACTAGTGTTTGAGTATCTACACGTTCTACTATATGGCTTATTTTATTTTATTTCTCGTATTTTTGGATTTGGAATTTTAAATTTTGGTAGTACCGTTCATTTCCAAACGATAATGTTCAGTATATTGCAGATCTGGTCGAAATCAACGTGTTTGCCTGTATTTTGGACTTTTTTGCACATAGATATTGATTTTCCCTTGGCTGATTGATAATTTTGCGGTTTATAGAGGCTACTTCCCTTTCTATTGTGCAAGTTCTATCATGCACTGCACGATCTACTTTTTAGTCTTTGTATCCTCAATATTATTGCAGCTCCGGCATATATACAAGTTTAAGTAATTTTTAGATTTATTTGTTCATTCATCTATAAGAAGCATAAGCGATGTGAAGATCTACTGCATTTTGATCGTATAACCAAGACTCTATGATCATCATTGTTTGACCGACTGAACTTGGTCTTTTGGCACTAAGTATCGCTCACTGTTGAAGACTATATTTCGTTGTCAATGCCCTTGATCATGCAATTATAGCTGTTTTGCTTGATCACAATGCTTTCTGGTTCTAATGCTAGAATTTTTGTTGCATTTAAGTCCCTAATTGGGCAATTCTTTTGTGCATTATGCAAGATAATTAAAAATTGTTCCTGATTTAGTCAACAATTGAGGTTAAAAGTGATATTCAACTTGCAACTGAATGATTCTCTTGTGCAAGTTAAAGACTTCTTGAGATTTTTGTTAGATGATCCTTGCCAAGCTAGTTAAAAATATTGCTAGCAATAGGTTGTGGTGTTGGCATTCCTCAAGACAGTCTGATCATGGTTTATTTTTTTCTAGTATGAACTGACCACCATTTTTTGTGAATCTGCAGGAGTTTTTTTAGTTAGTTGTAATGGCAGATCAATACCAGCATTCAACTATTGTTAAGCAGGTAGCCAACCAGCTACATCTGAGTTCAAGTATCTCTCAAGAACAACCTCGCTATGGTGGCTACCAAAGCCCTGCTGTGTATCAAAGGCGATTTGCATATGGAAATTACACAAATGCAGGATTGCAGTATCCTATGTCTTGCAGAGCCACCCAGGATTTATCTCTGGTTTCTGCAAATGCTTCACCAGTGTTTGTCCAAGCTCCTGCAGAGAAAGGCTTGGCTAGCTTTGCTATCGACTTTCTAATGGGTGGAGTTTCAGCTGCTGTGTCAAAAACTGCTGCTGCCCCTATTGAGCGTGTGAAACTTTTGATCCAAAACCAAGATGAAATGATCAAGGCTGGCAGACTCTCTGAACCTTACAAAGGAATTGGAGAATGTTTCAAGAGAACAATTAAGGAGGAAGGTTTTGGATCTTTGTGGAGAGGAAACACTGCTAATGTCATCCGTTACTTCCCCACTCAGGTTTACTATGTGATTTTTATTATAAAATCTATTTACCATGTTTTCATGGTGCAAAGAATTTCCTTTTGTCTCATGTTATTTATGTTTTGACTTCTGTTATTGCATGTTCCGTAGGCTTTGAACTTTGCATTTAAGGACTATTTTAAGAGACTCTTCAACTTCAAGAAGGACCGTGATGGCTACTGGAAATGGTTTGCTGGCAACCTTGCATCAGGTGGTGCTGCTGGTGCTTCCTCCCTGCTCTTTGTATACTCCCTGGACTATGCTCGTACCCGTCTTGCAAATGATGCCAAGGCTGCCAAGAAGGGTGGTGAGAGGCAGTTCAATGGTTTAGTTGATGTCTACAGGAAAACCCTCAAATCTGATGGTATTGCTGGTCTTTACCGTGGATTCAACATCTCATGTGTTGGTATTATTGTGTACCGTGGTTTGTACTTTGGAATGTATGACTCTTTGAAGCCAGTGCTCCTGACTGGATCATTGCAGGTTAGTTATAACTCTGTGAGAATTATGTGTCTTTTTCCAGTTATTGTTTCGTAGTTGGACCCCAAACATCTTTACATGGTGAAATTATACGAATAGATCGATTACTTATCGCATTGCTATGTGCTTCTATTAGCATTGAATGAACATATTTCAATTTGGGAATTTACTATGGTGACTTGACTTGTTTGATTCATTGAATTGTTCTCATTCTTGACACTGTATTGTCACCATATTACAGGATAGTTTCTTTGCTAGCTTTGCTCTTGGTTGGCTTATCACAAACGGTGCTGGACTTGCCTCCTACCCAATTGACACAGTTCGCAGAAGAATGATGATGACATCTGGTGAAGCCGTGAAGTACAAGAGTTCTATGGATGCATTTGCTCAAATCCTGAAGAATGAGGGTGCAAAATCATTGTTCAAGGGTGCTGGTGCCAACATTCTTCGTGCTGTTGCTGGTGCTGGTGTGCTTGCCGGGTACGACAAACTTCAGGTGCTTGTTCTCGGAAAGAAATATGGCTCCGGCGGAGCTTAGGAACACCAAGTTCCTCTTTTCTTTAGCAATAGATGGTGATGAAAATCTTTTTGTTGTTTAGTTCGAGGATTTGTCAAAATCAAAATTCCACTCTTCCCAATAATTTAATTTAGGGAGTTTTGATCCCAAACATTGTTTCCCTTTGAAGGGTTATTTTTTTTCCTTTTGCAACCTTTGTCATTGAAGAGGTTTAAAATTTATGACGACAGATTTTATGTTATATCCTTCATGATAATTTTTTCATGTGTGTCTTTGTTAGAATCTTTACTCTCCTTTTTTTTACCTTAATGAGATGTTCACAAACAGGAAAAGATGAGAGTTATAACTTACATCATGTGGCTTGATGAAGTTCAATGAGAATATGGTAGTATTGATTGAACACAAGTTCCCATAATTCCTTTGATTTGATTTTTGTGTAAATCTTCTTCATCCGGGTCATTCATACAGAAGTCTTACCGTCCACATCTATCTCCACCTCTCGACCTCTGCATTCTCGTCAGTCTCTTGAACAGCAGCACCTTGAGAACCTCTAGTTTTGAGCTTCTCTCTTATCCATTTTCTTCAGTCTGTAACTGGACACTTCTCAGGATCTGGTGGAGGAACCCTTCTTGGTACTTTGGCTCTCTCTTCCTTTTCTTCTTCTCTCTCTCTTTACTCTTCACCTCATATTCTTCAAGGTGTCCCACAGTAGGACTACTCTCAACATCAATTGCAATCCAGGTAGTGGTTTCAACTGCTTCTTCTAAGCTTCTCCTTGGTCTGTATAAGCTGCTGTCCCAATCAGCTCAACTAAAGCACCAATACTTTCATAGCCTTTCACCAGCTCCTCGTATGGACTAGCAGCCTCTTCCTTCTGTGCCCGAGCTTGAAAGAGGCAGCCTTCTGCATTATGCCTATTGATGGCAGTGGGGCGGGTTCGGGGCGGAACATTGCTCCGTTTGTATTTTTTTTTTTTTAAAAAAACCAAAAATTTCCAATTAAATACAAATTCAAAATTTTATAATCCAAAGCAAACAATATTTAAAATAACTACATCAATATCCAAATCAAGCAATGAAAACAAACAATGTCCAAAATTAAAAAAACAATGTTCAAATTTTTATTTTATTTTTTATTTAACTTCGCGGGGCGGGGCACCAG